>JAZGUH010000141.1:600000-877932 GCA_037893225.1 Hippasteria phrygiana
CAAAAGTATCAGTCCGATTAAGTTGAAAAGTAATATCTAGGTAGCCCAGTACATATAGGTTTATATATGATAAGTGACTTGACATTATGATGACGTCATCACATGTAACGTGACGTCATCTTAAAGGGGCTGTTTATGAAGCCATATATAAACAAAATTATAAGTCCGATTAAGTTGAAAAGTAATATCTAGGCAGGTCAGCAAGTTTATAGATGAACATTTATGTGACGTTATGATGACGTCATCACATGTTACTACTACAAACAACTTTAATTAATTTCAAAATTACCAAAGAAAACTGGCAGCAGCGCGATTGTTTGACAACCTTAAATTATTGTATTCACATTTCACATCCAAACTAAAAAAACAAAAACGAAACAGCCCTGTGTTTGTCCACAAACACCAGCCTCATGCCTCTAGTTCCTTTTGTTTTTTATTACGCCTCAAATGCCGCCGGGGGGGGGGGGGGAGTTCCCCCCCCCCCCCCCCCCCGCTGGATTCGCCACTGCCACCAGGGGCGGATCCAGGATTTGTGCAGGGGGGGGGGGGGGGGGTTCTGAAATGTTGTTACAAGCGGGGGGGGGGGGGGGGGGGGCTCTTTTTGGCTGTTTCGAAAGTTTTTCGAAACAGCCCTTGTTTTCGTTAAGATTTTTTTTTTTTTCTTTTTTTTTTTTTTTTCTTTTTCAGACTTTTGCCCATAGCATTTGTACACGATTTCTTTCTGCCAGGCACTTTGGCTACTTTTATGCAGCCGATTGCCTTTAAACTTAACAGACACTTAGACCAACTGCTCATAATGCATGCCGATCTTTTACGTCATGATGACGTCATCACGTGATTTTTTATGAATTTTTGAAATTTGAAATCGTAACATTCTTTTTAATATATCTAGCGAACAAAACAAGATATTTTCAAAATTCTTTTTGTTATAGGTTTGGTATGTCTCAAAGATATGCCCTAAAAGGAAAAAATTGTGTGACGTCATGATGACGTCATCAAAAATGCTTTTTTTTTTTTACGCATGTAAGGGTCAATCCGATTACAAAAATGTATATATTGAATTTTCCTGTACCTAATTCCAAAATTTCATGATCGTGGCTCACTTAAGTAAGAAATAGGAGCCATTTCAAAATTTAGACCAAATTCAATATAACACAAAGGAATTCTGGGAAGGGCTGATAACCATGGCTTAAATGTGCATGCTGTTTATAAAAAGGGGTTGATTTCTAGTCTTTTTTCAAGTCGCTGAATTTTTGAAGTATTAAAACCGTAACATTCTTTTCACTATATCTAGCGAGCAAAACAAGATATTTTCAAAATTATTTTTGTTATAGCTTTGGTATGTCTCAAAGATATGCCCTAAAAGGCGAAAATTGTGTGACGTCATGATGACGTCATCAACAATATTTTTTTTTTTAAACGCATGTAAGGGTCAATCTGATTACAAAAATGTATATATTGAATTTTCCTGTACCTAATTCCAAAATGTCATGATCGTGGCTCACTCAAGTAAGAAATAGGAGCCATTTCAAAATTTAGACCAAATTCAATATAACACAAAGGAATTCTGGAAGGGCAGATAACCATGGCTTAAATGTGCATGCTGTTTATAAAAATGGTTGATTTGTAGTCTTTTTTCAAGTCGCTAAATTATTAAAAAAATTTCAATCATAACATTCTTTTCAATATATCTAGCGAACAAAACAAGATATTTTCAAAATGCTTTTTGTTATAGCTTTGGTATGTCTCAAAGATATGCCCTAAAAAGCGAAAATTGTGTGACGTCATGATGACGTCATAACAAAAAAGTTTGTTCAAGTCGCTATAATATTGCCCATAGCATTTGTAAACGTTTTCTTTCTTACCGGCCACTTTGGCTACTTTTAAACTTGGCAGACACTTACCCCAACTGCTCACAATGTGTGCCGATAGTTATGTCATGATGACGTCATCACATGTCACGTGACGTCATCTTAAAGGGGCATTTTTCGAAGCCATATATAAACAAAAGTACAAGTCCGATTAAGTTGAAAAATAATACCTAGGTAGCCCAGTGGGTTTATAGATGAAAATTGACATGACATGATGATGACGTCATCACATGCCACATGACGTCATCTTAAAGGGACAGTTTTTGGAGCCATATATAAACAAAAGTACAAGTCCGATTAAGTTGAAAAGTAATATCTAGGTAGCCCAGTACATATAGGTTTATAGATGAAAATTGACTTGACATTATGATGATGTCATCACATGTCACGTGACGTCATCTTAAAGGGGCAGTTTTTAAGGCCATATAAACAAAAGTATCAGTCCGATTAAGTTGAAAAGTAATATCTAGGTAGCCCAGTACATATAGGTTTATATATGATAAGTGACTTGACATTATGATGACGTCATCACATGTAACGTGACGTCATCTTAAAGGGGCTGTTTATGAAGCCATATATAAACAAAATTATAAGTCCGATTAAGTTGAAAAGTAATATCTAGGCAGGTCAGCAAGTTTATAGATGAACATTTATGTGACGTTATGATGACGTCATCACATGTTACTACTACAAACAACTTTAATTAATTTCAAAATTACCAAAGAAAACTGGCAGCAGCGCGATTGTTTGACAACCTTAAATTATTGTATTCACATTTCACATCCAAACTAAAAAAACAAAAACGAAACAGCCCTGTGTTTGTCCACAAACACCAGCCTCATGCCTCTAGTTCCTTTTGTTTTTTATTACGCCTCAAATGCCGCCGGGGGGGGGGGGGGAGTTCCCCCCCCCCCCCCCCCCCCCGCTGGATTCGCCACTGCCACCAGGGGCGGATCCAGGATTTGTGCAGGGGGGGGGGGGGGGGGGTTCTGAAATGTTGTTACAAGCGGGGGGGGGGGGGGGGGGGGGCTGACACCTTCTCACCATTGGTGGCGCCATTTAACCTCTTTGTTTTGTTCTCACCCATAGGCAAAATAGGACATGTAGGGTTTCTGGTTTGCAACTTAGGCGTAGGCCTCTACAAGAAAACAAAAAATGCCAACGAGCAGGGGTTTTCGACCCCTCCCCCCCCCCCCGGATCCGCGTCTGGCCACTGTATGTTTAAATCGATTTTGTGGGCTCCACGATGTCACGGCAGCCATCTTTAAAAGGGGGCTGCCATCTTGGTAAATACTGCCTGGCAGGATATAGAAGCAAAAAAGGGACTGTTCTTGCTTAGAAGTTTGTTTGTTTGTTTGTTTGTTTGTTTGTTTGTCTGTTTTTTTTTATTTTTTATTCTACATATAAATCTCTTCATGCCTGTACTAGTTTGTATACACAACCCAGACGGTGATCGTTATTTCATAATGTTAGAGTACAAGACGAAATATGTACAATGTGGGCCTACAATCATGTAGCACACATGTGCACCCACACAGGCATGCGTCCAGATATTCTGTGTATCCAGTTCTGTGTATCGAGTTCAGGCAATGATTATCATTAATGTTGGGATGGATATTAGATCTTTTACAGTGTTATTCCATGTTTAATTGTAGGTTGTCCTCTCTGTGACCTCAGAATGTCGTGTTTCTGCGATGGGGATCCTGGCAGCTCGCGATAGCTGCGATGGCTTTTTGCGCCTGTCGTTACGGATGACGTCGCTTTGATGGGTCAGCCAGATTACTTTGTGATGTGGACTCGTCTTACAATTTAGTTAAAGGAGCTACGTGGATCGACATGAACTGTAAATGAATAAACGAGGTAAATAAAACCCATAAAATGGGGAAATAGACTAACATGATGGAGTGAATGCATGGGAAAAGCCAGGACAAGCGTACGCGAAATATGTTAAATGATTAGATGAAACTGTCAGGTTGGCCAAGTGGTTCGAATCCCACCAATGTGGATTGGGTTTTCAATCCCTGCCTGATTCAATGTGTTTTTCCAGAATATCATTCTGGGGTTTTCCTCCCACTTCTAAAACATTTAGAGTTACTAATAAAGCACATCCGCACCGCACAGGGACAGTTGTCTGTACACATTTCAAGCACTGTTGTATCCTATACAGGCTTGTTGGTTTCTGCTGGGTCCGAAATATTTGTTGTAATGTCTACGTATTGGTCCTAAAACTGCAACACGAACAACGGGAATGTGTGAATGTTTCTTTAAATCTGAACTTGTGCCAAGTTGGTGCCGGCCAAATTCGAACGCAGACATCAGTCATCTGCTTTCCAAATTATTCACTTTAGAGGTTTATAAATCGCAAGTCTTGATATTCTTGTCTTGTGCTGCCGTTTGCTGGGGAGGGGGAGAGAGGCGAATAGCGGCCGTGAATCAATGCTTCAATCCGCCGAAGACGAGCCGCCGATGATGGAAAAATGTTCCGTGTTGTTTGCCAGTGTCGCAACCAATTTACCAAGACGAGGGTTTGAGTCAGCGCGATCGGCCGGCACCGATTGGCCGTCAACGCGGCAGTTTTTCCACCCTTGGCGCGCTAAGGTTGGCCAGTCGTGGTTCCCCCGTACGGTACCCGGTACCGGGTATTAATTGCCAGTTTGTCAATTTTACAACGTAGCATAAATGTAGAATAATTAAGTAGGAAATTCGGTAGAACAACCACCAGTCTGGTGTTGACAAAAATACAGGACTTCATGTTAACTATTACGTAAATCATGTATAGTGGGAACAGTCGGCGAGGAATGCCTCTTTCTTGTTTGGTTTTGATTTTAGAATGCTTGTTTTTGTTTGTTTGGTCTTAATTATTATTTTGGGGGGTGGTGGGGGCGGGGTAGGGGGTGGATGGGCGGGGGGGGGGGGGTGGATGGGCGGGGGGGGGGGGGGGGGGAGGATGGGAGTGTTTCGAATACTACTAGACTATAGGCCTCTGTGGGTGTAGAGATTTCTTGAAAAGTCTAATTGTCCTAATGTTGTGTGGGTTTGTACATCTACTATAGGCATTTAAATCGCGGACCTTTAACAATAGAGGATATGCTCCACGGTGGTCCACGGTTGGAAACCATGTGCAAAACCAATGAGGTTCCTTCCCTAAAAGGTGAAGCATAAACAATAGGAGGACAATAGGAGGTCCCAGGCGCGGAAACGGGGGGGGGGGGGGTGTTTGGGGGTCAAAACCCCCCTGCTCGTTGCCAATTTGTTTGTTTTTTGCTTGTAGGAGCCTACGCCTAAAGTTGCAAACCAGAAACCCTACATGTCTTTTTTGCCTATGGGTAAGAACAAAACAAAGAGGTTAAATGGCGCCACCAATGGTGAGAAGGTGTGTCAGCCCCCCCCCCCCCCCCCCCCCCTTGTAAAAAAAATTCGCAGACGGAACATTTTGGGAGTCACCTTTCTGGGCAAATTTCAGAACCCCCTGGGTCCACGGTTGAAGGCATTTACACCGGGTGTGAGTGGGGAGAGGGGCTATTCAGGCTATACCCCACCCGCCTCAGCCCCAACAATGCAGCGCTGCATACCTCTGACAAACAATCCCAAAAATGACCTGCATGTGTTTTCAAGACTAGGGAACTTGCGTTCCAATTTCAAAAGTTACAGATGTGAAAATGTATGCCCAGAGAAATAATTCAAATAATCGGGTAGGCTATAGGCTTAAATCCTTTGATGTTGTGAGCTAGTTCATGTAGAGGTTGTGCAAGACACACTCTAATAAAATAGGCCTACACCTTGCACTCATGGGATCCAAACATTTCGCCTGTATAGAATCATGTTTCAGAAATAAAGCATTACACGAGTTCATTTTCCGCATTTTTCATTCCACAATACCAACAGGCTAGTATCGAGACACCGGTACATGTTAGGGACTGTCTGTCCGTGTATATATGGGAAGCCCGATTCGAGCCACCTATTACTCATTACTATACCATCCGTGTCCGAGTCTGGGGTTTGGGACTGCGTGGCGCTACCTCTAACAGAACCACAAGCATTCAACGTCCAAACCGATTAATGTGTACAGATGCTGTGTAGATTTCTACCCCAGATTACATTCACGTCTGTTGGTGTCTCCAGTTTCTGCTCTTAAGTTCGAATATTTTTTTAACAGAAATTCTACATTTCAAGCTCCTTTGATTGCGTGACATGAATGTCGATGTAGTGATCTAATTTTGAGTTCCGGTTCAACCCCCTTACAGAGTACTGACAAAAATGCTCAAGAGTCACCGCGATGTCACCAAACAGAAACATTTGTACAAAATTGTTGATGTTGTAAAAACTGCCCCATCCTTCCCCAACCCCCCCCCCCCCCCAAAAAAATAGCTGCATTTAAACAAGCTTTATGCTTAAATGGAATATCACAGCGCTTCGCACAATTCGTCACCGTTTTAACGAAGAAACGGGCACACCTTGTGCCAACGATGGCGATTTGTTTTCAGGACAGGGCAAAGTGACTGAGCTATACCGGTAGGCCTAACATTTACCATTCCGTTTTACATTGTTTTCGTTCGATGAAATTTGAACGACAATTAATTAATTAATTAATTAATTAATTAATTAATTAATTATGCTGAATGTTTCCAATGGTATAGAGATGCCACTTGCATTCGAGAAAATGGAATAAAGGGTGTTTTTATTTGTGTTGTTTTTGAAAGTTGCTAGGAGCGTGAGTTTAGTCACAGCATGGTCACAGACAACCAGGTTAACCGCCCAAGACCCCGTGACCGCAAGTTACCTCCGCGCAGAAAAACATTCAATTCTTCCGTGAGCCACAGCCCAAACAAGCTTATCTTCCCGTCGATGCCACAGGGGGGTTACAAAATGGCCTCTTATTATTTTCACAAAAAAAGGGGGGACCAGAAAGGGACACGAAATTACGGAACCGATCCGTCATGCTGAACACAAGGAGTTTCTTTCGGCTGTCACAGTAGCTATTTTCCATGGCCTTTAGAAACCAACATAATGCCGGGACATGGCCAGCCTTTTCTCCACACTCTGCACTTTGATCCTCGCCGGTAGCACAACCCCTTCTCGCCCCCCCCCCCCCCCCCCCTCCCCCCCCCCCCCCCCCTACAAACCACCATAAAACTTGTATCAGTCTCGGTACATAGTTTTCGGCTATTGAGAACCTTTCACGGCATAAGACCAAACAGTTATGGATTACATGCCAACGAGAAAGAAATGAACAACAGATCACGTTCAAAGTAGTGTTCGCGAATTTGTTGAACTCTCTATATATATAAAAGAGACACAATGAACGGTGTTGGGTGTGATGAATAGTCCTCGTGTGAATTTCTGAAAGTTTTCTGCACCTTCAATTGTAGCTGCCTGAATAGCACAACAAGTTTGGGCTTAAACAGATCCAGCCCCTTTGAAGAAAATATGTCGAAGCTCTGATGCATGCATTCAAAAATGTATTCCAAGCGCATTCGTTGAAATGGACGATTTCTACACTAAACAAACCATTTTGTGTTAAGCCTATATATAATTTCCCAAAGCTACAGTTTAACAAGGAAAAGCAGTTCTGCCTATTTTGAAAAGTTATCCTTCGAAAAACTTGCAAATCGTTTCACATTGTGTGGATTATGTATCCTATGACTTCCAAAAACAACTTGTAGGCCTAGAGGATTCGAGCTCGATACAGTTTGACAGGTTATTTAATATTTTCCCGCCAATTTGGTGTACTTGCTTCAAATCGAAATTATCGGGCAGAGCAGGGTGGGAACTCCAGACTGACAATGCTTCAAGTTCCATTAGTTTGAGTTGCGCTGTGATATCATACACACAAGTCAAATTTGACACAGTGTGTCGAAGCCACAGCCAATTTTACACAATGAGTCGAAGCCGAAAGAGCTACAGCATCGCTTATATATAGACCCACATCAGGTCATTTTCATATACCCATATACCAAAAAGAACATTTAGTGAACATGACTGTTTTCAACCTATTTGTTTTGCATGTTTACAGAGGAATGTAACGGGGGAAGTTTACAGCGTAAGGTAATTTCTCTTTGTTGATTATCAAACTCCAAAGCAAGTTTATTTTTTTTAAATTCTGGTAATAAAACCAAGCATTTCTTATAAAGGCATATGCGGCACTCCAGCTCAAAAGCTTGAAGAGATTTGTCGACAACTATAATAGGTTACGTTTTAGAGATGAGAGGAAAACCCCAGAGTGATATTCTGGACAAACCTTTACACAGGGACTCATATATAGGGGGACTGAAAACCATATCTACATGTCGACCGGCCCCAGGTAGGATTTGAACCCGAGTCACATGGAAGGCGAGAAAAGTGCAAACCTCTATTGAAATCTTGTGTCAATTTGAATTAAGAAATGTTAAGAGGGACATTAATATAGGTTACAAGAGACAGACAGCCTTAGAGAAACCGATTTATTCCTCACGGCAAGTCTTTCAAATTAAAAAAAGTCCTCGTAACATTTTGTTCTTGGTTGATTATTACTGGGCGTGAGCAATTTACACACCTTCTCACCATTGGTGGCGCCATTTAACCTCTTTGTTTTGTTCTTACCCATAGGCAAAATAAGACATGTAGGGTTTCTGGTTTGCAACTTTAGGCGTAGGCCCCTACAAGCAAAAAATAAAATAAAAAATAAATAATAATAATAAAACCAAATGGCAAAGAGCAGGGGGGGGGGGGGGTTGACCCCCGGGATCCGCGCCTGCAAAGGCAGCTGAGTCGCGTCCACCGTCCACCAAAAAGTGGTTCATAGAGTGACATTGAGCCCCAGGAGACATGGTCAGAACTGGCAGCCTTAGGGCTACGGTATGTGTTGTTTGGATGGAGTGAAGGACCCGGCGGCCATCGCTGAAGAGGCAGCCGTATTACATATATTAAACTGTTTATCGACCTAACAAAATGTGTTTGTTTTACTTTGTGTATGGTTTAAAGTTGGACTTCCGGGGAATGTACAAAAAAAAATCCGCCCGCCCGCCCCCCACTGGCGAAGGGGTGTGGAGGACAACCAAACAATTTTTTTTTTTGCGTTATGATAGATTTATTCTCAAATGCTATCAAAAGTCTAAACAATTTACCTTCCAACCGGCCAGTGACTGTCCTTTTGTGATCAAAGAAAAAAAAAACACTTATAGAGAGTCCAAACATGTCCCTTCTCTTTGCCGACGAGAGGGACAATGGACGGCGAGGAGACGCCGTTGTCAACAACCCTCGTAATAGGGGACAATTTCATTCCCAGATAAATCAAACTATTATCTGTTGCGCTTCAACAGTTACACGAGGTAAACTTTCTTTTATTCATTGAAAGTAATGCTGATACCAGGCATAACTGTGGGTCACTCAATCGAGAGATTGATTGAGACCAGGAAAAGGGTATAATTACAAGTAAAACAGCTCATCGAAACGTACTTTGAGAATAACTTCGGTGGATTTGAAATAATTGCCATATTTGTTCAGCACAGGTTGAGTCATAACTGGTTTATTTTATATTTTATTTTATTTATTTTATTTATTTCTTATTTATCCTGGGTAGCCTGATCAATGCAAATGTACTGTTCTCCCTTAGGGACCAGTTTGAATTGAGAGAAGATGCCGAAGCAAATTTAGTAGTGGAAGGAAAACCCCAGAACAATTATTCATGGGGAAAACCCACGCAATCAGGTAGGGACTGAAAACCCAATCCACATAGTGCACCTGGACGGGAATCGAACCAGGGTCTCCAGAGTTGGAAGGCGAGGAAAGAACCACTACACCAACCTGACCGCCCTGACCGGTTCAAGTCGGCCAGCTAAATTTCATTTGCGTTGTGTCAGTGTCAGTCAGGGCCTAAAAGTATTGGAGATTAAAACCTATCCTCGTTCAAATGCACTGAAAATGCTATCAAGATACCAATAAATATCTAAGCATAACTTGGAACCATACCCAATTGGGAATAAAGGCGCCACCATGTCAGAGAGTAATGTTGGACTGGGACATTTCCATGTATGCGTTTCATGAGTTAGGACACGTTGACGTCACCTAGACATGTGTTTACAACCATAACATGTTGGAGGGGAGGGGGGGGGTATATAATAGTTCCCCTAAAATTGCCAATCATTTATATTTTGAGATATGGACAATAATATTCCAAGCACATCACAAAATACTGTATCCAAACTACAGTTTGGTAAATCAGTTAACAATATAGGATCATACAAAATGTATATGAGTAGGCCTACTCAACCTTTTGGTTGAGAACAAAATCGATTTCGAGAAAACTCAGTATGATCATTGGACCCTTGGTTCGAAATGGGGCAAATTCCATGGTGCTGAACCAAAAATTGGTTAGCATAGGCTTATAAAGAATCTACTTTGGTAAAAACAGGGTTACCAACGATATGTTCTCTTGATATATACTGCTCGTGACTGGTATTCAGCTGAATTGTTAGCATAAAATCACATGGAGTTTGCTGTAACCTGTTTTAAATAAGCAAAACTTTTTGGTGCCTTCTGCTAAAGGCGTTTATAATGATCTGGGTTTGTTGCGGTGGAAATGTCAAAATGAGCAGAATGCATTGAAACGTAATTTATATTGACTCTGAACGAATAATTCCTGTCATTGTGGTGGCGCATGTTAACATGATGAAAAACATGGAAAGTGATTTATGTTCGGCGCGAAATTAGGCATTTCTTCGTGCCAAGCAAGCCCCACAATTACACTGGCTGCCTGCCAGTTTCAAAGTCTCCCTGCATGCATTGTTGACATGACGCACTATATAACCTTTTTATAAGCCGTATCCTTTTGTGGCACGCTTGTTAACACGAAAGAAAATGAAAGTTCACTTACAGTCAGCAATTGCCGAACCCAGTTTTCCCTTTGCTAGTTGTGTTTTGTGGTGAAAAAAAATATCGATAAGGAATACACCAAATAATGTTGTAGTTGCAAAAGCATAAGTGTCGTTGGTTTATCAATGTCCACGAGCGATTAGCACCTTTCCAACCGCAAATCAGTCCTTTCACTCCCCATTGTACACTCAGCAACAAACCCTGTTCCCGTTTTGCAGGAATAACTCACTGGTTTGTTTTCCTGTATATAGACGCAGGAAAACAAAAGAAACAAAACACCGCAAACTCGCCCAGACGAAAATGTCACCCAAGTTTGGGAGCTCTCTGTTACCCCTCGCGCCGTTCGCTGCCACTTTTCTTCTGTTTGTTCGTGATTGTTAGTGTACCCTAAAGTTTCTCCGGGGTTTGGGGGCATCGTGGCATTATTGTTGCCCGAATTTCAGCTGCACAATACGGCGTGTTCCTTTCAGAAAACACGACCGCTGTAACCCGTGGGTATATTATGCTGTTGAATTACTCTGACAGCACTACAAACAGCGGACATTGCCAACGACCTCTGCTTTTTAATATACCTGAACCGATTTGCCCAGAACACGGCAAGGGAGAAAGCTCCAGTTACTGCCACAATGACACAATGCTGAAAGAAAACAAATTTCGCGACGAAATTGTGCTCCAGGCGAGACATGAACGAGATTTTAACCCTCTATTTTTTTCTGGAAGTGGATTTGATGATCGCTTGGACGTTGACCCAGGTATACCTGGTGCTATAGATTATTATTTTGACAACCTGTGCCCGAGCAATTCCTAAAACGTCTTGCTAAGTCTCATCGGACGAGTCACGAACAATAGACAATGCATGGCACTATGGCTGGTAAACTAGATGTTGCTAAGGAAATTCTTTCTGTAAGAAACAACTTCGTAAACTTGGTAGCTCCATGAAATTGACCTCAATATTGGAATCAAACTTGAGGGACAAGACTTCCTCTGCATCCTGAAGTTGCCACATGAGTGCAAAAAACCCCATGTAATTCCCGTAGTCGTAATGAACACAGACAGCTTTGCCGAGGAGTCTGCGATAGCAACGTACCCACGGAAACATTTCATCAGTAGGCATCGCAAACATTCTCGACCGACGCAAACTGGAACGAAGATGAGCCAGTCTTAAGTCTTAAGTCTTTTTATGAGCATGTCCTAACCCCTATGCGGTCTTTCTCTTGCTTTCAAAACAAACTCAAGACAAAGTGTGAAAAGCTCCGGTTAAATGTGATGTCATTTGGACCTAGCGTGATTCACAGGAGTGCTTCCCGTGTAGCCCAATGATCGGCGGTTATGATCCGCCATGCGATTCCGATTGATCGGTCTAATTCGATATGTTTTGGGCTGTGGTTAAAGACCATGTGTACTTGTTTGTCACATTTTCCTAATTTACTTTTTTACACATGTGATAGAAATAACCTGGAACCGTTGTATGCAATGATATAAAGAGATATTTTCTTATCTGAGAACAAAGAAGCATTAGCAATCGTCCGAAAATAGTGTACCGGTACGGTACCGGTAGTTAATTTAGAGAAGGACCAAATATAGTGTGAAATACCGGTAGTAAGTGCTACAAAGTAGTTTTGTTGCATAATTTATTAGTGGGGGAAATCAGGTTAGCGCAGTGGTACATTCCTCGTCTACCACCTGCGATATTCCGGGTTCGAATCCCACTCGAATCAACGTGTGGATCGGGTTTTCAGTCCCTACCTGATTCCGTGCATGGGGTTTTCCTACCATCTCCACAACTGAATATTTATTCTTCTTCCTAAAGGTCTCCTCGGACTTTCGCGTGATATGTAGGCCTACTTTTGATGAATCCTTGATTTCATTACCAGAAAGAATTGAAATAAACAAAAAAATATAAATAGGCAAAGCTGGGAAATGACAAACCATGGGTATAGACAAGAAGGCCCAACACTCCCGGGCCGGGAACAAGGAGCAATTATCCTCATCGTGAAGTTCGACATGACCGGTCAAGTTAGATCACGGTCAACTCTCACCACTGCAAGCATGCACCTCATGGATTCCGTACGTTTATTGCACGCTCTTGCTGTCGTACTACGATAGCAAACATGCGAATCCTTCGGTAAACTATTGTAAAGCTTTCCGTTCTGAAGGATTGAACCAGATCATCTGATTGCAAAATGGCGCCTGTCACCACTTGCTGCCACTGATCCCAGAATCCATGGAGCCGGGGGACAAGCAGGGGTCCAGAAACTTTGGTGCCAAGCCCATCAAACACGGACTCTACACACGAAAAAACCTTTAAACAACAACCTCAAACCAGGTCGAGTAATGTTGCATCAACTTCAAGTTTCAAGCATCCTTAAAATTGGCGCCAAAAGAGCTCACCGAGATCTACAGAAGCACTGCCGAGTCATCTGCTGCAGTGTGTGGGCGACGACAATTTTGTGGGTATAGAGAGGACAAGAGAAGATGTGAAGTGAATTAGGGTTGGAGTCAGGGGTCCAGGGCGGCTGAAAGCGATAGGAAAAATTGTTAAATTAGGGACAACACAATTGTGTTTCACGACAAAATTTCAGTGTTCCAGCAGGAGTGGAGGGCGGGGAATGGTCAGCCCCACCCCATTTAGCAATCGGAGATCCGTCAATAAGATCGGAGTACGGGTAAAAAATACGGTAAATAGGCCTAAATGCTTGGAAAATATAGAGAAAAAATGCTGTTCTTGTAGTCTGGTTCTTCCCTGCAGACAAAAAGGATAAATTATTATTGACGTCAGGGAATTATCAGGTCAGGGAACTAGACAAGCTGGCTTGCACCCGTTCACGGATGTGTAAGCAATTGCCAAAGAAAATATGGACTGACTAAAATTGGTAAATGGGGAATTATTTGGAAAAAGTCAGTTTTTTCCAACGATGGTCGGCCGACCATCGCTGGAAATCGATACAAATAATTCCACTTTTCTTGAAAACAGCACACCAGGTGCAATGATAGATGCTGGAGACTATGATGTACGGTAGGCCTACTTACAGTCAAGTACCGTAAGCTATTTCAAAATAATTCAGTACTTTTGTTTTGTTGATGTTTCCAAATGTTGTATATTACCTTTACGGTACCTAGTAACACATGACAAGGCATAGACCTGGACTGGCATGGACAGAACATCGCTCATCGCCTCCAAGTTTATACCGCTTCCGTTTTTCGCGCGTAATCAATTGACGTAGATTAAGACCAATAGCCGGCTGATGATTCAATACACGTTAAGTCTGATCAGGCCTAAGGTCCGTTTGACAAGGCGGGGGCGAGTCAGCAGACGCGGCAGTTGTGAAACAATTAGGGTATAGAGAGTCACGAGTTGAACAAGTCTGGTACCGTGATTCACAGCACAGATAGAGATTCACGAGTTGGACAAGTCTGGTAACGTGATTCACAACAATGAAGGTGTCGTTATACATTCATCTGTACTTGAACCATGTTTTCTTCCTCCATGCTTGAACTACACAGTTATCATTTGTGGTGGATCCTCTTGTGATAAACCTATTATTTCACAAAAACGAACCGTTCGAATCACTTCCAATTCTACGGTAATTATCGAGATGACGACACTCCATTACTTGCCAAATCTTAAACTATTACAGTTCAATGATCTTTACTATTTGAACCTGAGTAAATTCATGTACATGTTAGTTTTAACAGAACGCCAGTGATAAAAAAAAGTGGCCTCGTTCAACGCGGTACTATAATTTTGGAATAGTCTAATCAAACACCATAAAACATCACCGACTCCATATACCGGTACATTTGGCAAAACGTTTAATGGCATAGTTGTCTGTCATTGTCCTTAGTTCGAACTTGTCATTTGTTAATTTGTATTTGTCTATCAGGGTTAATATAAACGTTTCTTTGCTTCATCCAATACCAAATGATGTTACGGATTAATTAAGCCTCGCTATGTTATCATTGTTTTATATGCCTATACTTAATCCCTGATATGCACTATTAAAAACAATGCTGGAAATGATTCAGAAGCGAAAACAGTTCTTATTGTGATATTACTGAGGTACCGGCGTATTACGGAGCTCTAGAAGTGCCATCCGACTTTTTGAGATCCTGACATATTTTATCTCAGGATGAAAACATATTACAGGCAAGATGATGTCATCCTTAGGATGGGAAGTCCACATCCTGACATACGTGATCACGGGATGTCGACATCCTGAAAGTAAGATGCCGATATATACCGAGATACTTGATCACGGGATGTCGACATCCTGAAAGTAGGATGATGTCATCCTGAGATAATTCTTCATGTGATTACGACATTCTGAAAGTAGGATGCCGAGATCCTGAGATAAATCATCACACATGTCGTAATCCCGTGATAAACTATTTCAGGATGTCGTCATCTTGCCTGTAATAATTATGTCGTCATCCCGAGATAAATAATTATGCCAGGATCTTAACAAGTCGGATGGCACTTCATGAGCTCCGTAGTACGCCAGTTGTCTTCGCGAAGTGAACTTTTTGCACAGCAATCTGGCAGCAGTGAGCTGAGCCCTCCAAGACATGCGCAATGGTGGCATTGTTTACAAATTACATTAACGCCATCTGGTTATGTGGGTGGAAAAGGACTATACCCCAAAGCATTTCTGCAGTCTTGGGCATTTCGTTCAGCTGACGTTCATTAACAAAAGATTGCGGATCATGTCCTACTTCAATAACGTTCTTTTTGAAAAAGCCGCTTTGTCATTAAGGTGATATCCAATACTGGACAGCAGAAACAAAGCTGTGCCGACTGAAGTGGTGGCTTGACCATGTGTTCCTCATGGAGCGGTTCTGGGAGACTGCACGAAGGACGCAGGATGAAAGATACGGGCAGATATAGCTAGGCAGACAGACGGATAAACAAACATTGCCTTACCGCAGACTCTCCCCTAGATAGGAGCTGATTTACAGTGTCCTTCGCGTATAATGGAGTAATCATTTTAGAATGGACTGGTTGGTTTTGATAATCCAAGGTGGAACCAATTAAAGCAAAGAAACCAAAAATACAGACAGACAGACAGGTCAAACCACGACCAAACTGACACCTACACGACAAACTAACAAAATGAGCCAGCTGGCAAACCAATCCGGCAGTCCGATACGCAACAAAGGACACACAACATTGCAAACAAAAACTATATGGTGACAGAACGTAGGCCTACACCGTCGGTTTAGCTTCGTCGGCGTCTATTTTGGGCAAGGATTTCAATTCCGAAATTAGGATTACTACCAAGCGTTTCTATGACAACCCTGGTGAACATTTTTCTTGGTGTTGAATTGTATACATTTAAAAACGAAACATCACTAAACAAAAACCCAAGTTTTGGTTTTGAATTTAATTCGTACACCGAAAATAGTGTCCTTTAAATTTACTGCTGCTGTGTCGTCTATTTCGGGCAAGGGTGTATTCAATACCTAAGTTTGGAATGAGAAAAATAACACTTTTTTGGTGTTTCGTTTGCTCAGTGCACAGGCTTTACAAACCCTTCTGAATAGACGTCATCCTTACTAATCTTAGGCCTAACACCCAAAGAATTGAAATAAATTTGGTGTTACAAAAATGCCGCCGCGGTTTTGTAAGTTGTTTTACGGCGTTATCATGCAGGGACGACAATGGCGTTTTACTATTTCATTTGAGTAATGATCGATGTTCAAGTATTACTCAATAAACGTATAACTGTCTATTTCATGTAGCCTCTTGTGGTTTACCAAAAAACAAAGTGAACACAAATGAACTCATACCTTAATCCAATTAGCGGGTATATTCTGGACGAACTCTCTTCCTTCCCCAATGCGCGTACATTATTACGCGGCTTAAAAAATGCAATCGGTGACAAAAAATGGCGCGTGTCGCCATGTCAACAGACAGCCAGAAATCGTCACACAACACACCAACGCACACACACACTGCGGGGAATCTGTCGTGCGCGATACCCTTGGCAACGGAACTATGGTTGCGCAGACGAGTAGCGGGATTACCGGGCCCTTCTTCGCTTGCTGATAGCCAATTAAATCCCCAATTGAGTTTGCCAATAAACGGGACTTGAGACGGCCAATGAAAACCTGGAGGGCCCCTCTTGGAAGTTAGCCTCGCATCAAGACTGTATCGTTCCTGACGAGTGTGTTATTAAATCCCCACTGCATGCAGTGCGGGGGAAAACCTTCGAAGCACAGCCGTTTAGCGGAGAGAGCCCATAAATGTAGGGGTCGACGAGGGGCGAGGGACGGCAGGGTCCATGGTTAAAGTACCTCGGCGGTTGTGCTTGATTACGGGAGCATCATCATTTGGCAGAAACGAGATAGAAAATTCTTGTTATAATTCCTTCTAGTAATAAAAAGCCCGAAGAAACCGATAGAATGAAGACGGGGAGAAATATTTAGTTTTAGAGGTGGGAGGAAAACATGAGAATGGGATTCTGTGAGAAAACCCACGGAATCAGGTACCGGGACCGAAAAACCGAATCCACACGTTGATTTGGTTGGAATTCGAACCAGGTCATCGGAAGTGGAATATAAGGAGAGTACAACCCTACTCCCAAAAACGTGATGATTAAAAAAAATAGGATATTGAATAAACGGGGGAGGGGTGAATTCGAGAGGGTGGCAGAGTCTAAAAGGGAAAATATTAATGAAGAAACTGTAATAACGGGGAGAGATTTACTGTTGCAGATATAAGAAAGAGCAATGTAGACAACTGCGATCAAAATTTTAAAACTAGAAGTGGGAGGGAGTCGCGAGTCGCCATAATTTGAAAACAGGTTGTCATTTTAGAATCTTGGTTCCCACTTGGAACTTAAAAAAAAACGACGAAAGGTCACTCTGCATTTATGAGCTCTCATAACTTCAAACCAAGTTGCGCAAGTATGAATGAAGGTAGCACATTTTGAGGATAACAATTGATAAATTCATAGTGCAGATGAGAGCAAGGTGTGACAAAGACCCCTAATACGGATAGACCGGAAGTGTGCTGTGAAGGTCTATGATGCGCTGCATTGTGGGATACTTTGCGATCACGGTTTGGGATTTTGTGTATAAAACTTGCCGCAAATTGTCCCACAATGCAGCGCATTGTATACCTTCATTGCATACTTCCGGTCTTGCTAGCTATCCTACAAAAGAGTCTGCGAGAATTGGGATATCAGAGGGGCTTCAAGGAAGAAAATAGAGGTGTGTCTGCAGCAACGATCAATGCAGGGGTGGGTCCAACGAAAGAGATAAACGGTCGGATTGGAGTAGAAGCTGGAGATCCTAATTCGTGTGTAAGAACGCTGGAAGAAGATTTGAAAAGTGGACCAGCAAAGGAAGATTAGTAAGAGAAAGGAAGATTGTTGATTCTCCAGATGACAGTCAGAGCATCGCTACTGACGGAAACAACATGTCTCTGTTTTTTAAAAATGTTTATACTTCACATGCTGTGTCTGCAAGAAGTTTTCTCTAGTTAGGCCTATACACTCCAGCATGTAAAGCCTCAAATTGAGGTTGCTGCAGTTGGGGAGACACAATATGGCATAGATATAAAGAGTACAGGGAGCGGGGAGGACATTCAAGTTACTGGAAACAGGGTAATAGAGCTGAATTCAACTTGACGAATGTGATTAGATATAGATATCACAACAAATCTGGGGCAATGGATGGAAAGTGAGAGAGGCAAAGGTGTAAAGGCAGAAACCAGCATGAACTGATCAGCGTCAGTTTTCAAATACCAGACGAATCAGCGGCAGGGTCGTTCAAGGAGGAATTGAGTTCAAATAGCCACATCGTCATCAACTGAGATTAATCGCCAACCGATACGAGTGCGGAGCCCGTGGTCCAGCGAGCGTCAACCATTAACCTGCATGTGTGTGTGTGTGTGTGCCCGACCCCACTTCACTGCAGATTAACGAGATTCCAACTGCTATGAAACTGTCAAGCGGTCGGCATTGAGTGCATATTATAGTTCTTTTTTTAGAGTAGATTTTTTTTTAACTCGGAGTGCAGAGGCGAGCGGGCGAAGGCCCCAGCAAACAGCCTGCTCCAAACTACGTTTGGTCGGCAGCTTGAAGTCAGTGTCTGCCGTAAGCCTCTCACTGGCACCGATCTCATCAGCGGTGTACAACTCCCCCCCCCCCCCGCACCCCTCCCCACATTTGTTCGTTAGTAACGTGTGTATGTGAAAAGGCTTTCTATAATAATTATGACAACAGGCTTGTAATGAATTTGTCAACAAATGTGTGGAGAAAAATATGAAACACGATGTTGTACAAAAAGAGAGGCAAGCCAGTTCACTATGTGGTTATGATAAAAACAAAGACATTAAATTGTCGTAGGGCGGCGTGTGCCTCCGTTACACCCGTCACGTAAAGGTTTGATATAGTTTTGGTACCGTTAATGATCAGAAATCAAACTGATTAATTTAAACCTCAAAGCTTTCTGTTTATAAAGATGGCACCAGTACCAATCCTCCTGAGAAATATTTCCATCTGAAATGCTGTCATCTTCAAGAAAATTGTATCAGTTCTGAAGATCTCCAAAAATGCCATGGCTTATTTCAATTTGCGCAATCGAAATGTTAAACGGTTTTCAATAATTTCTCGTTTAAAAATAGATAACCTTACTTATTTATGGGCAATAAATACGTTAGTATTTCTTTGTCCTCATGAAGACCACGAAAAATCATTACCGCCGATGTAAATATAAAACCGTTCTTTTGGGAGTATAAAAGCAATCGTGTGATCCACAAAAGGTGGTTGAAATTTTCGTCTTGAAATTAAGTTGTCCTTTTATAGGGGAGGGTGGCGTGTGATGTTTTGACTCGGTGCTGGGGTTTCCCACACGCCCCCATGGGTCCACTCACTTGACCTTGCTAAAGTTTTACTACACCCGCATTCTTAAAAAATGTTTTTGCGCCGAGCTGACTAAACGCAGACTGAGTGATGCGGGCGCCGCGCCGGCTTGCGCCTGGCTGCTGGGGAAGAGGACTGGGCCGTCGCGATAAGATGACACGGCCACGGACTCGATGAGTAGGCCTATAGTCTGTGATTCTGTGGTGTCTGACTAGCCACGTTGGCGGACCGATGTCCGTTCTCGCGGGGGAAAGCATGTGGGTTCGCAATTTGAAATTCACACGCAGTCAAAGGAGATTAGTCACTCTTGCTTGAGTTGTAAGAAAGTGTACCGGGAAGCTATCTGTACGAATGATTTTCAATAATCCGCAAATTCCAATTGAAATAGTGTTTCACTATGCATGTCATTATTAGGACTGTATAGTCGATGACTTTTGCCATCAGACTTAGCGATCAAACTGGCTTAAACTGGCTGCTATAAGGATTTCGAATATCGTTGTTGCTTCGATTAGGAAGTTCAATTATTTAGAGAAGTAAAAGAAAATACCCTGCACTAATCTCACTTTTCATGTCCCTATTAGTTATTATTTTCAATGTACATTTCCTATTATGAAACAGGTGTAAAATGAATTACATTTTATTTTGCGTATAACTGAAATGGATTATGTTATTTTACATTGTATGCACAGAGGTAACAACGGTTTCGGGTGCTTTCTTACAGAGGCTTAGTGCAATGTTACCCCACAGTTCATATTGTATGCATTTGTCTTGATATAATTATTAATTCCATGATAATTCATACAAATATATTTTACTACGTTTGTATGAGTTCCCAGTATGAATGGAAAACAAAACAAAAACCAAAACAACAAACAAACAAACAAACAAACAAACAAACAAACAAACAAACAAACAAACACCCCAAACAAACATCAAGATAAAGAGAACGAGAATAAGTACCGGTATAGAATTTATTACAATATTTGAAGGCAAAATTATGTGAATTGACAGCATGAGAAAAAGTACCGGTATAATCACGCTGGTGAGAAGGGCTTTTATCTTTTACCGTGCTAGGCGTGTATGTATGTATGTAGGGGTAGATTGTCAACATTAATTTGGAAGAGATGATATTAAATCTTTAGACATAAAGACAAATTAAATGAAACTAAGAAACCAACATACAAATAAAAAGAAATATAATAAAGTAATAGATTAAGGTAGAATAAGATAAGCAGATTAAGGTAGATTAAGGTAGAATAAGGTAAGATTTGATTGTGCCCTGTGACAATTACCTTTCTCGACCTTTTTGTGTAACCAAGTTCGTGTGATTTTACATCTGAGGCTATTATATTGGACTGCTATTCTCCATGCACGACGTGTTCGGACAAGAAATAGCTATGGATACAAAACATCCGAAATAATATCAATGTATAGATTTTTGATTTTCTGTAGATTGTATTTGTGCACAGGTAGTGGAATTGCGGGAAATGACTACACATTGCAACTATCAGTAATATGACATTTCGTTCGAGATCGGCCTATCATAAGCATTTTGTCGTTGTGTAATTTCCCGATGCGTAGTTTTGTTTCCAAGCCACGACCGAGTTGCAAGGTGCCAATGTGTCACAAATAAGCACCTCTGCAGCGGAAACCTGTTGGTGGTAAATTCCGTCTTTTGTCGGTCAGGGGTTTTTGACCGAAAGTAAACGCTTTCTGACCGCCCCGTGTTCAGCCCAAAAGACATGGTTGTGTATCATTGACGGTGCTCAAACCATCAAACAAAGTGCCAGTTTGCTTTCCCTTGAATAAAAATAATCTGTGAAACGGGTGGGGGAGAATAAAAGATTTTGATTTCGTTTTAGCCTTGAATCGGTCAGATGAAGCTGTCAACTTTGAAACCTCGGAACTGTGACCACTATACGGCCGTGGAAAACGTAAAGCTAGCTACAGGTAAGGTCACCACCCGCCACTTACATGTATATTATATACAGCACGTACAGGAACACTAAACGCCATTACCTGTACTGCGGTAGTAGCGTGAAATCCATCATAACTGCCACGCGTGGTTTGAGTTGCCAAAATTATGCCGCTTGATGGCGCACTTCTATCATAACGGCCACCGCTCGAGCAGCTTGCTCGTGAGATAGCAAATACCGCCTTTTTAGCTTGCCTATGTGTAGGGGCAAATGCAAGACCTAATAATATGGACGAGTTAACAGAGCGGGCAAATCTCTCCCCCTTGTACTAACATGCCACTAACATGCCTTCCACATGTAACACGTGCCCAGTAATTCCTAAGAAAACGATGAATATGTTAACGATGTCGGGGAGCTAATCAAACTGCTCCCCGCCAGTGCGAGCCTACCGTGGGAGGGGAGGGCTTGGCCGGGAATACTCACGCCCAGCTGGGCGGCACTCCATTGTCGAGGCCCCCGTTGGTAGTGCACTTAATGACGACAGTGCCAATCATCCGTGTTGTAGCTCGGGCCGGTCGGCGTGTGTGATTGGCCCAATCGCAACGGCGAGTGTCACGGCGTGTGCACGCATGCTTGTTTTGGGTCCTGGTGCTCTAAGTGACTAGATACTGACACAGTGTACTCCTGTATGTACATGTACATGCTCATGTACACGACCCCGGGCTGGCAGACTGTGGTACGGTAGCCGATATAGGGGTGCCACGATTTGTAACCACAACCCCCCGTCATAACTCCGACACGGTCTAAAAAGAGTTTACTTGTACGACACGCGCCGCTAGGAAACAGCTTCCTTCTACAACTCATCGCGAAGCAGAACTCATCAGCTGACTCCAACTTGGGAACTTACACCGGCAAAACTTGCAGAAAACGGAAACCTAAGCAGCACTGGACACATCCTCTGCAAGTTCCAATTTTTTTTTCTTCCACCGAGTCTTCAACCAAAACTTACAGATCTGCTGAATTAAATACGCATGGGATTATTATACAGGACGTAGGATTATATTACTCGTGGAAACGCCGATCTTGTAAAAACGCGCCGGTTTGAAGCCAGAAAAAAATCAAGCTGGAGAAAACAACTATGTCTACCTTTCCGCAGTTCGGCTATCCGTACCCTGCCTCGTCACAGGTAATTATCCAAACAAAAAATTGTCTTGATTGGCCGCGGTGTTAATTGAGCAACGCTTTTGGTAAACAGTTGCGTAATCAATGCTCAAGCTAGTATTTTTCTATTAGTTACATTAGCATCGTAATTTACTGTGTTCGCCTTAATTTCACTAAATAAACGGTTAAAGAACCCGGTTTGTTTTACTTGTACAGATCAAGAAAGGCGCTTGTAAGTTTATTTTAAGCTTCATGTCAACTTTGTAACTTTGAAGTAACATGTTTATTTAAGCTCAAATGAAACAATCTTGTTTGGAACTTACTACTTACTAAATCACTCATTGAAATTCATTCGTAATGAATAATTGGTCTTGACCAACTCCAATTCCACAGTTGCTGATGTCGGCCGCAACGCCAGCCTCGTCGTGTTGTGAGAGTGGTCGACCGGTCGTGACCGATCCCCACACGGGGCAAGCGGTGTGTTGCTCCCCACTAGACAACCGCGCTACCGCGTTGCTTCACTCGCGGGTCGCTGGACTGCCGGCGCTGTACACTTCTCCGTACGCCACAGACACTGGCTTCGTGCATTTCGCTGCTGACCCGTCTGCATTCTACTCACCTCTTGTAAGTTCAATTTTTACCTCATTACAACTTCTTTCTGAGTTATTTGAATTGTTTACATTAAATATTTACCCTGTGTAACAAAATACTGTGGTAATGTGTGTGAGTAGCATAAATAATGGACTCTCGGTCTTTCATTTTCCCGAAGGTATCGTATTAAACAAAACAACGAATTATCCAGGCGGGAAAATTATGTGATTCAGATTACTTCTCTCAATATCTTTCTTTGCACCGAGTTGAATTATTTCAGTTCGTACTTATATGTGGTAGCTGAGATGACCTACAATTATAGATTCATTTCATTATGAAGTAATTTTTTATTTGAACTAATTGAAGTTTGATCAGAAATGATTGATTAAGCCTTATTTGGAGAAAAAAACTGTCGTAACGCAAACTCTTTTATGAAGCCCCCTCAAAATGCAGTGGGGCAAGCTAAGTTTTGTGTAGGTCTACATGCACTTAGGCCTATATATCATCCAATAATGGGGCCATATTTTCCCGTGCATGTAAGCACTGTTTGCATAACAAACACCCAACAAACAATGTTAAATTGTTTTGATTTATTTTCCGACTGCAATCTTTGTGGTTTACCTTTCTCGAAATGGTCTTAACAAAACCCCGATGACAAACATTACCGAACTGTTTGTGCCAAGAATATTGCTGCATTTACAGGAATATGAGAGCATGTTGACTTGGACTGACAATGTTTTGATGTGATGCTCGTATTAATCCCCTACCTATCTCTTCTAAAAAAAAAAAACTCGGAAAAAAATTGACAAGTCCGTGTTTCCGTGCAGAATTCAGCGTACGATCTGAAGACCAACCCGGAGGGATGGAGCGCGCTTGCTCAGCCCACAGCCTGCTACCCTTACGATCCAACTACCTACCAGTACTACGGTGATCGGTGAGCTAAATTCAAATTGTTGAATTTCCAATTGTTTACTGGGATTAAGTCATAATCAATTTGAAGCTTTATCAAAATTGGTTAAATGGACTACACTTTCCAACCTGCTTTCTCCACATTGGAAGTATTAACAGGAATAATAATGAATAATGGCAACTTTTAGTGTTGACAAGATCGGACACATTTTAGAAAATTTCTGTCGATCTGAAAAGCTGAATCATTTTGTTTAATGTTGGCTTTCATGTGTTTATTTGTTAAATTTGTATAATTGATTAAATTTGCCATTTTGTAATTAGTATAGGCCTACTCTTAACAGCCTAGTGTTTCCACAAAACGCGTTTTATATATTATGCTGTCAGTCAGTTGCAGATTCACGCTGGCCTGCTAATGGTGAATACAATTATTATAATCATTCCCTGACATGTGATTCTAGATCTCTGAATTCTTGACAAAAAGACAAGGTTCGTCCCTCGCAACCCAACCCCCCACCTGTCTGCCAGCCGTGCACCATGCTATGCCCTACTCGTCCCCTGAAGCTATGGCGTGAAAAAGCCGCGTGCGAGCTCAAAATTACCATCTTTTATCTTTCCCTCGAAACTCCTGTCAAGTATTTTCACAGAAACTCACCGAAAGCGAACCAATGAAAAATCAATTGCGTATGCAGGTAGCCAAAACTGCCGACTTAACAAAAAGATCGACTTTGAAACTGACCGTATTCTTCATTGCCTACGGTGGCGAGTTTGTTATTATTTTGCACGCAGTTTTTTTCCCTCCGAGCGGAGCTGCATGCAATGGGCCAACCTATGTTGCCAATTAGCTGTAGTGAAACGCGACACGACCTTTTTGTTGTCATAAAGAAGCCGTGTACAGCGACACCGCACGGCTCGACTTATTTGAAAATAAACTCGTTTGGGGGAGGCTTGCGCGGAATGTGCCCAGAGTGCAATAATGTCCGATGAGATGCCATTTTATCTCAATCATGTGATGTCCGTGGGCTTGTTTTACTCTTGCTTGGTGTGAGGTTTTGATTTTTTTAAGGGGGGGGGTCGCAAAATTAAGAAAAGAGTTTCGCGTTGTGCGTTTGGTTGGACGGCAGTTCCGTGACATTGTGCTTTTCGACCTAAAACACTATACTCGGCAAAGTATTCATTTACGGTCTAAAGGGGAAAAGAAATCAAGCATTTCACGTCGTGTCGGCCAGGTAGGCATTTTCCTTTGATCTCGTTGAAATCGAATTAACCTGTCCCCTTTTCTCCCCAAAACGTGTAATAGGTCAAAATATTTTGCTAGTTAAATGCCGGCTGTTCAAACCCGTGTTGGTGTGACGGGCTTTTGTGTCCAGGCTGTGTCGCTAGGGCCTTTCCTTGTCGAAGCAATTTTACAATGGTCGCGTACTCCCCTTTTGTTGGCGGGAATGTCAATTTCATATAATAATATAATAATCCCCTCTATTGGAATGGGACCTTGAACGAGTATTCTGTTTTTGAGGAGGTGGCTTCTTGTCGGCTTGTCGGCTTTTTGAAATTTAAAGAGTTTGTATAACAAACAGATTATATAATAGATGCTATACAAAACAGCCCGATAGTCACTGTACTTAATCTTATATGAAGTGGTAATTCTCTCACTAATATTAACGCATGTACAACTTTGCTTGTGTTTTGTGAAGGTATGTAAATGACGACGGTTGAATTGTGAAGTTTCGCTTAATGCATTGATGTGTCGCTAACCGCACACTGTCTGTCAAACCTTACATGAAGACATTATATTTTGAGAACAGAACTCGCACGATCACGAGCCAAATTGAGATTGGAAAACCGTTAAGTTGTCAAATACGTTGAGTTGTCATATCAGTTGAGCTGTATTGATTTGCAATTAGATGCTTTTTGTTTTGAAACGAAAAACGAGAGACACTGATTGCCTATACGGTATGGCCATTATGAAATTTCGTATACGCGTTAAAAGAGAAATTGACGCTGTAAGCGACGAGGACTGTAAAGTTGTTTGTCAGCATTTGAGACATGCTTAGTAATCTGAATGTTATCGTGAAATGGTATGGAAGTGAATATATTAAGATGGCGAATTCTCGAGTGTTGTGTAATTCTTAATGTCTTCGTGAAATTTGTATAAATGTGTTGAAAGGCATGCTTCTATATAGGCGTTTGGCTTCAATGACCATGCTTCAATCTGTAATTTCCTATTTATTTGTCTTTTGGTAATTATTTGGAAAGATGGGAATAAATGCCACTGAAATCTCTGAAAACTGAAATCTCAAATCAACTCCCCAGTTATGGAGCCATGGATCTAAACGGCGCCCGACGCAAGAACGCCACCCGTGAAACGACAAGCACCCTGAAGGCGTGGCTGTACGAGCACCGTAAGAATCCCTATCCCACCAAGGGGGAGAAGATCATGCTGGCCATTATCACTAAGATGACACTGACACAGGTCTCCACTTGGTTCGCTAACGCCCGACGTCGCCTCAAGAAGGAGAACAAGATGACCTGGTCGCCCCGGAATCGGTGCGGCGACGGCCGGAAAGAAGACTACGAGTCCGAGGACGGGGAAGACCACGACAGAGACGAGGACATGGACGGGCTGGGAACGGACCTGGACAGCAATCACAATGGACAGTGTAAGTTGATCCCTTTTTTATTGAAGTAGTAGACAACACGTTCATTCCAACAGTAATTTCGTCATGCAGTTATTTTCTTTTGGAAAGTTTTCATTAATTTGACGCTATTTGGAGCTAAACTGAGGCTTTATTGTACATTTCAGCCGGATGTTTAATTTTTTGAAAAATACCTGCGAATCTTTAAAACGGTAAACATGAAAACTGACAGTTACAAATGAACGTGTTAGACACAACTGTTGCTCAAATTCTAAGGCCTTGTAAATATTTATGCTTGTAAATATCCATGCTAATGCTCATTTTGACAGCCTAGCGAAAGATTTACCAGAAACTCTAACAGAACAGGCAACATGAAAGGTGGACATGGCGGAAATGCATAATAATGAAATTTGCCTGCTCATTTTGACCAACACAGATTAATACTGCAGTCTACTCTTTTACTCTATTGCTATTAAACATACCATTCCACTTACTTTCTGTTAGTGTTAGTTGTTAAGATGGTATTTCTGATTTGCAAGCAGCGTCAAATATAGAAAAACGCTCTCATGCCGTATCCTTATAGGTTTCCAATTTTCAGTAGCAACACTGAGCCAAGCTATCATTCATGTCTAATATGAAAACTGAAGCTAATTCTCATTTGTGTGCACATTATGCAATCTGAAGTGAGTACTGGAAAACACGATAAGCTTCTGTAAAGGGTTTTGTTTGAAAATAATGATATTGACTTCCTATAACTCTTCATTTTATGCGCACTGAACACCTTGAAGGCATGCACGCTGATCAAAGCTCCACGAATCATGAAGCTAATCAGTCACGTAAAATTAATTTAGCCGGCCAATTAAAAGAAAACAGGAGCGGGTGCACTCGAGACACGGTTTTATATGATGATATTCATTCCACAGCCACATATGGACCTTATAGTAGTAATACAATGCAGTACCGGTAGTTTACGAAAAAACAACCGCCGTGGCCGAAGACCGTATCTTTATGTTAAGGTTGGCCGGGAATTAGCTCTGTGTTATCGGTGTGGACGCCTCGCTCCGACTCGCTCAACTTATTAATCTCAAGCCGGTCTCTCGTACCATAGGCACATGCTCCGTCTTGCTATATTTTTTGTACAAAAGCACATCACAAGGTACTTTCTAATAAAAAGGAGAAAAAATCCTCTCGTGTTTGCGATGATGCCTCACGCTCGATCGTGGTCGACAAACACCGCTCCAAGGCCTGTTGCACAGAGCCAGAGAGACATCTAATAAAACCTCATCTCCACCGTGGTTCTTCACGATCACCACATTAAAGCCTTATCAATTATATTGACAGTTTTCCCCTTGCTCTTTTCCCCCCATACACTTACAGTCATCCCTGTTTGAACAGTCAATGACATGAAACTACAGCGCTATGCCCGTTTTCTTTCTCAAAACTCCTCACTGTCAGTTCCTCTGATTATACGTTTTTTGCACCTATGCGCTGTGGTCGTACAAGTCCTCAAACAATTCACTGTGTATTGTTATTATCAGACGGCTCACACACAACACACAAGAGCCAAACCGAGAGGCTAAATTGATGAGCAATTTCACAAGGAGCGCCGTGAAAAGAAAGTCCCAATTGGCAGAATTTGCGAAAATTAATTTTTCGTTAGCGTGAGAGCGTGTCAAATAAGCCGCACTTGAGAGGGCTGATCCGGGCGACGGGCGGAAGGCTCGCTTCCGCTCGGCTGGGCTCTGGCCGTGGCTGGCGGCGTACGTGCTTTTGCCGCCCCGCGCTAGAACTCGCTCGCTCGCTCGCATACCATGATGATGATGGTGATGATGATGATGATGATGCCATCGTCATGAAATCACATCGGCCGACCGGGGGCCAGACACTTGAAAGCACAGCAAACAAACGGCCCTGGCTGAGGAAATATCAATGACGGATTGGGTGGGGAGAAGGATGACTGAAACCAAATATAGCGAGCTATTGGCTGCGCTACGTCGACTGTCATGTTATAGTTACGTTAATAGAGAATATACCGCCTACTCACCGACCAGGAATGTCTTTGAAAATCATTAAAATGGCATCATTTGCTTGAATCAGAATATATTCAATAAAATTCAACAATAGTGGTAGTGTATTCTCCTGTATATTTTCGTATGAGGAGCGAAGTGTGACGTCAGTTGGCGAGGATGCTGGTTTTACACAAACCTCTGTCATGACTGCCAAGTCGAGTGTCGAGCATTGTAAAAATAGTGTTGTTTTTGTTTGCATATCATCAATTTGAAACAGTACCTTTGTTACCGGGACTACAAGTCATGTCAACATAATGGCACAAACTTATCGCTTAATCTGGTTCTGTATATTGGGTGGTGACGTCACCACTGCGGTACTCTAGCGAGCTTGATTTGTTTACGTTTTGTTTTTATACCCTCTTGTTCATTTGTTTCATAGTGTCAGATCACGAGGGAACGAGAGAGGAAAATAATAACGAGAAGGAGGGCGAGAATGATGATGATGACGATGATGATGATAGGGAAATTATAGTGAGTGACTGTAGTAGCAGCAGCCATGTTGGTCTACCGCACATAGAGCCCAGGGTACCGGCTGGGTTCATTGCAGCGAACCAGGACAGGGACTCCGTGAGTGTCACGGTGGACGATGCCGAAGATTCCCATCGACCAAGAGAACGTTGTAGTCCTCTCTGCCACCGGAGGAGTCCCAGTCCTGCCCCTCTGGCGCCCTCAATGATCCGAGCGACTTGCAGACCTACCTCTAGATCCCCACCGTGCGAGAAGGCCCTACCCAGGCAGACGGAGAAACCCAAAATCTGGTCGCTGGCACACACGGCCACCTCGTGTAGCCCCGAGCGCGAACGACGGTCCCGCTCCCCTGTACGCTCGCCCGTCCACAACGGCATGGCCTCCATGCCGGCCAGCCTGGCGCAGAACTTCCACTACCCGTACGACTCGCCCATGAGCTCGCTACGGCAGTGGGTGGACGGACAGTTCCATGGAGTCCTGCCTATACCGAGAATGTCCACGGGGCTGCCTAACATGCACCAACTCTCGGCAGCCGCGGCGGCTTCCAATCTCCAAGGGGCGCGGGCCCCAACGTGTGTGGTTAGTAGCTCGCAGGGGCCCCTGTTCTCAACGGCTTCGGGGAGCAGACACCCTCTGCTAGCGCACGACGTCACGGCGATGCACAACGGACTTACGATCACTACATCTCACAAAGAAGGTAAGACAAATCTCAGAAGGCTCAAATTTGAAATTTGAAGCTAAAAAAGAACAAACACAATATGCACACATGACAAACGTATTCCCAGATAAAAAGAATTGAATCGGGGAACTTGACGCATTTGCTGAAAGGTCAAGGAAATGTGACATTAAAAAAAATGTTTTCCAGGAAGGAAACATTACATTGCATTGCATTTAAAACAAAATCAGTTGGTTGAGTTCTACACGACAAACTTCACTTTAAAGGTATAGATGTGGCTTTGCTAATGACCAAAAATAAAAATCTGACCAACGCCTCCTAGGGCAAGATAGCTCAGTTAGAAGAGCGCCGGTACGGTATTCCGGAGGTCGCAGGTTCGAATCCCGCTCCTGCCAGTTTTCTTTGTTCACTTTACAAATATATTCAAATTTATCTAGTCAGTTTCCCTTGTGGTTTGTTGGACGAATTATAAATTAAAAGTCGTGATCCCCACAATGTCGCTTCCCATGTTGTATTGTAAAAATGGGGCATGATCCCTGGCTATATATGGGTTTATGACTATACCGCCCCCAAACAAAGATACTGACAATTTGGGAGACCGCCAACATAGGGCAAGAGAGCTCAGTTGGTAGATCACCGGTACGGTATGCTGGAGGACGAATCCCGCTCGAATCCCGCTCCTGCCAGTTTTCTTTGAAAAATAAAATTGGTTAGTTTATACCTGCAAGCTTAAAGATGTACCCAGTAAAGTACCAATCGTCTTGGAAAATGTTTCGGTCTAAAATGTTGCCATCTTTGAAAAAATTATATCTGAAAACCCCCAAAACGCTGTTGCTTTATTTGAATTTAAAAATTTGCATATGAACGTGCACAAAATCACTGTCAGTTAAAACAGAATTTACTATTTTCATCTGACTTGGATGTCGGATTGAGTTCAACTTTCACATGCTATTTCATGTAGGCCTATATATATATTGAAGTACACAAAGTATGAACGCTGCAATTTTAATATTTCCAATGTAGGCCTATACAAAATTTACTAAACTGAAATTCGATAATGTATTTACTCTGCGGGGCTTCAGATCCACTCAAACCTTCATTGATTCACTTGGCAACGAACGACAATAACGGCAAGATTAAATAAACCATCAAATCCAGATTAACTTATTTAGAAAAAATTACAAAACCTCGTGTATTTATGGACTTTTGGTCCTCTGTGGCGTTATGATAGCCGGGCGCCTAGCGGACCCTGGGGTCCCCGTAGCTTTTCAACGTGGCACTTTGGCGTTAATGCCCCGATTAAGTGCGGCGTTTCTGAAAATTACCCCCTCAAGGCCTCGGCAGCGCGTTTTCCAGCTCAACCAAGCGGGCCGCGCGGCTCGATATGCCCGGGTTATGATGAGTTATACCCCCGCTGGAAAGCGGGCTGATGACAGACAACCCAGTGACAAGTCACAAACCAAGCTGAGCTCGGCGCTATGACAATAAACACACACGATATATCCAACTTTAGGAAATGAGTTCTCTGTCTGTCATAACACTAGCAGTCTATTCAATTGTTTGCTGGATGGGTAACGTTCTTTCAATTGCCACGGGCGGAAAAGTCATGCCACACTTGCAAAGTATATACCAAAGAAAACAAACAAACAAATGTTAGTTTTGTCTCGCGGCACGCGATTTGGATAATTCCTCCCCAATTAGACCAAAACGCCTTTTAATTTGCGTTTCTCAGAATGATAGCCCCAAAAAGAATAAAACGATGAAAAACTTTTCATACTAACGTGGAGTCTAATTGCTACCGGTATATTCCTATGTATATATTTTTTTCAGTTTGTAGATTTTATCAGCGATAAAAATATAAATGATTGGTACTTGCCCCACTAAGCATGAAAATGATAGGCCAATTAGCCTTACGTATTGTACAGCAGATGTTTTGTAATACACAATGATATATTTTGATGATAACATTGGTACTAATTTCGTTTCTCTATTGGCTAAAACTAAAGGAACACTTCTTAAAAATCGCAAACGATTCAAACCGAAATCTCAGGCACTCCTAATGTTGTATAATTTCTATGTATCCGGTGATTCCAGTCGGCAAGCACTAAGTTTAAAAAATAAAAACTATGAAATTGTAAATCATGACCAATCACTGTCAAGATTCCTTCCCGCGAAGCTTCTGTGCAAAGTAGCAAAGCAGTGTGTTGAAAAAAAATATACCTGTAGTGAATTCTTATTCATGTAACTGAACATGCGCGTGGGGTGCTGTTTGGCAAATTGCAATTCCCAAAAGCGTGCAAGCGCAAGCGCAATTTGAATACAAATACCGATACGTCCTGCTCGTGCAAAGTTTTAACATGACTGGATTTAAAGAAAGACTAGTAATTAATTATTAGAACACTAATGTTGGATTAAGCAATGGCAAATTATCTGATCTTGAAATAAGACTAGTCACCAAAGCACATCGTTGAATGAATTTCATTGCTGTTTTATTCTGATCGTATTGAAGAAAGGTTGGAAATTTGTGACTAGAAAACCCGCATGCAATAAATAATGGCGAAGTAAAGCATTTGACCTTTTCAGCAAGGTATAGCATTCTTTCTGTAATGTGAGGCTGACACGAAACCCAAGTTCAGGCTCAAGTCAGACGGTAGCGCAAATCATGTTGGTATGCGGTTGTTGTTGATGCTGTTGTTAATTTGATTTAATAGAAAGACAATTAAGAAAATCCATGTTAACTGATGCAAGTGACAAGGCTTCCTCTTATTGCCGCCAACATGACAGAATCCGCACCCTTTTCAGCAATTCCCCGGTCTCTCTGACAAGTATTAACGATGGTCTGGCGGACCAGGCAGTTTGTTTAATGCCGTCTAATCTGTCTTTCCCACGCTCTACAGCCGTCGACTCAAGACGAGACAGCAACGAGAGCAGAGAACCAGACGAGCCCGTAATGAGGACGGCTTTCAAGCCCGTACCAAGGCGATAAAGACGGTAAGCCGTGACTTCTTTAGCTTTTCCCTTTACTTCACCTTATTCCCCGGGATACACCTGCCACAAACCGGGCCCGGCACCTGTACCTCACACCGGCCGTAAATGCAGCCTAGCACCCCCTTTAGGAGTTGCCATTTCCGTCGGTGGGGCAAAACGGAAGCACTGGGCGCTGATTTGAGAACATTGTGTTTCCCTGTTGTGAAGAAAAGCTTCTATGAAAGACAATTTCGCTTTGTCACTATTGGTTTCAACTTTCATAGAGATGGATGGTTTGCACGATGAAAAGAAGTTGCGTTTCTCTCAATTTTTGAACTAAATTTACATTTTTCTCTCAGAAAAGGTTTAATGTTTTTATAGGCCTATGTTGTGAATTATTTATCACAGAGAACATTTTAGCATGACAGTACGGCCATAGTGGAAGTGCATCCTTAAGAGGAGAGATATTTGATTTGTTATTTTAAAGCTTACCAAAATTCACGTTAAATTATATTCGAAGATTATGGATGGCTATTTGAGTTATGCAGAAAAGCCAATTTTGGCACACAGCCAAATGTATTCTTAATATCAATCCAATTGGTTCGTCCAACCCAATTGGTTCGTCCGTTTAATTGATACAAAAATCTACATCCAAAGCTCCTCGAGTAGAATGGGACCTGTCACATGAATCCGTGGCAATAAGCAGAAAGTGTGTTTTAACCTTGAACTTAAGGCAAAAACCCTTGTTGATTACTCCGGATTATGCATAAATCCCGGCCTGGATGTCTGCGTGAACTTCAGGAGTTCGAGCCGGCAAGACACCCCCTCACCGACGCGACAAAATCCCCGCGGTCATTCGTCCGGATCTCATGAGCCGTGATCCATTTCCCTCTTGTGCACCCTGTTCCCGCGATCTCTGACTTGTGTTATTTCTAGACGCAGTGAGCGGTCCGAGTATGGGTTTTCCTTCCGTTTCCCCCTTTTGGCCTCCCCATCGGTTCGGCAGGACTTTTTATCATAGGAAATAGCCGACTTTCCCCCTGCAAATCGTTGCTGCTTACAAGTCCCATTTCACCCAATCGGACAATACCTGGGATATCGTTTGACTGCCGGCCTGCCGGTAGTGTGGGCGTAGCTTTTTGTACCCGCTTTTGAAGTGCGGGAAGAAAGTGTGGAGAAGAGGGTTTTCACGCGGTGTTTGTGTTTGAAATTAATGCCTCCATATTATCTGATGATTTCGTGTAATATGATGTTGTACTGTGAAGCTTCATAAATGGCCTGTTGATGGAGAGTCGATCGAAAAAAATAACAAATCAGTGAAATGTATTGTGCCTTTTATTGTGATCAACTGCCTTGGTTGATTATTCACGGTCGTTTAAAGTTATAATTCCCTCTCATTATTGTTTTGTATCCCTTCACTAAAACTTCTCATTTTCATTCCGCAGCTCTCTTGCCCGAGACGCATACATATCCGTCTGCGCCGACTCAGTGACATCTGTTTTTTCTGAATGGTTAATACGGCTGACGTCAGATCGGGCACTGTCAACCGACTGGGATTCTGTCTGTGAATTCAGCCGGCTTCAATGGCGGACTGTTGTACTCCCGTGTAGTGTTGTGTTGCCTCGCGTTGATAGCTTGGGCTCGAACCGTATTTTTTTCCGGCGGAGTACTAACGGCATTTTCTGGACAGAACTGGATGCCAAGGCCGGCGCGTGGTGGAAAAGATTAGTCTTGTCCTGGCGTGGAACGCACCGAACGCGGGTTCGGGTTCCGAATCTCTCCAGGAGAGAGGGCCTTTATTTTTGGTCTTTAATTTCGGTGGTCGTCTTTTCCCAAAAAATAAAACCTCAGAACTGGATACCCGTCCACGCACGTAACAGCCACCCCCAGAAAAACTATTCTGATGAGTTGTGTAAACGTTTTATTTATGGAACACATTAAACACCGAACTCTTTCCTTCTTGTGGAGCCCGAACCTGAGGAATTTGGTTGTAGTTCGAAGATATCCTCGCCCAATAGTTATTTATTTAAAGAGAAATGTCATTAAGAGTATATGTTTTCATAAGATGTTGTAATTAAATGTTGCATTTTTTTTATAAATTGAGATCCTTAGCGGAAGTTATATTGGTAATATATGTATATACTGCATCGATTTCTAATGACAAAACAAATGTGGCAAACAGTCATATTGGACGATATTGCGGTTTGTGAAGGATGAGTCTAAACACAACTGGAGCAAATTTTTTTAATTATTTAGTCTTTTTTTTTAATGTGGCTTCCAGACCCGTCCTGGGAGCGTCCAAAACTTTCGGAGCTTCACAAGATTGCAAATTAAAAATACAAATTTACTGGCGTGGTATACTTTGAAGTTTAGTTGCAAGTATATTTTCTGACGAACGAATTAAATGCAAATTCGTCCGTGCAGAAATATCGGCGGATTTGCCAAGTCTCTTCGGACAAAAACGTCCCTCTGAGATTTTGCCGAGCTGTTTGTACCAAATGTAACAAAGGGCATTTTGTATTCGTTTAGTCTTTCTTCTAATTAACAATATTACCAGAAATAAATCAACAGGCGGTCCTTCAGAAATGTCCAATATTAGTCATTGATTTTAGTCCCAGTTATGCTTCTCTTTTCTTCAGTAAAACCACTATACTGGTCCAAGTCTATGCGTGTGTGCATTGCTAAACTTAAACTGGACCGTAAACGAATTAGCTTAAAAGTTGTTTATCATAGAACACCACTGCACAGTACAAGCCCACGTGTCCTCTGAGAAACCACGACTACATGATTCAATTACTTCGTTGCTAAGTGTTTGCAAAACATCATATTATGAATACAGATATCAAACCTGAAGGGAGGGGAAAAGTCATTCCGTTCAGCGATATGTGTTGTGTTCACTCATGCCCTATATGACTAATTCGTTTGATTCGCTTCCGATACACAATAGGCTACACAGAAATTTTCCTGAAGAAATAAACAGGTTGTTGTCAGAATTACTTTAAGAAATATTCCTAACGCAGGTGCTATGTGGTTTGGGAGATACGAATTAATAATCAGTGTAGGTTTCCAAGTAGGCCTACGGTCAGTTAAGTATTGTTTAAATGTATGGTGGTGATTGTGAAAAGGTCTGGCTGGGGGCAGAGAAGTTGGATTTTTTTCCTGACTACACTAATTACATGTGTTGTCATCTGCAGCTTCGTATACAAGAACCGTTAAGTAATATGAAAATGACAAATTGCCAATGTTATACTTTAGGCTTTAAGTCCTTATGAGCATAGAATGTCCACGTGCCAAGTTAAAATACATTTTCTAGTCAGAGTTCGAAAATGTTGAAAACATTCGAAAGCCACATTGCACTTGATTTAAGCAGTACGTGATTTTGTCTTACAAACGCGCACTCGCACCAATCGAACCGTCATTGCCCACGGTGCTGTGTACATGTATGTTGTGTGTGTGCTTATGTTTGTGACCTAATCTAATGTGTTGTATTACACTTTAAAACAACAGTGCTGACGAAAAAGATGCTGCGGTTGCCAAGGCATCGTTGTCAAGGCGATTCCATAATACTTAAGTGCCGTGATCGACCGACGTGTTATAGGGACACTGCCCCCAAACGGTCAGAAAGCAACATTTGAAAAGTATTATTTTCCGGATCAATAGTGTCTATTCCATCTCGTTTATATGTCTAGAACATCTTTTTACGGAAGAGGACTCCACGCAAAATCCTTCCGCCTTGATTAATTAATAATTCAGATTGTTTCACGATTCCGCTACGGATAACTGTGGAAGCCTAGGCTGAATACACAAATTCACCTTGGTTTAAAGTTGATCGAAAATCGATTTATCCGCGTACCAATCTGACTCTAAAGATAAACCGATGATTGGACCAAACTTTGACACTTGGGATTATGGGCAACTATTGTTAGTTGTTATTGTTTACCAAGGCATGCGGTGCAGAGTGTAGGAGAAAAAATACCCGCCAAACGCGATGCCATTTGTTTACGTCACGTTTCTTGTCCTTTTGGATTGTCAAGTTACATCCATTTCAAATTGATCTGCGGATAACTGTTAAGCAAATGGTTCAGAGTTTCCTAGTAAATCCAGTAAGGTAAAACTGCATATCGATTGATCACTGCCCGACTACTGCCTAGTTTTAGTTCATGTCCATTTTCAATGTGATTCAAAATGTTAATTAAAGAGTAATAATAGTTGATGAGAATTGAGCGTTTCAAAGCGATCTGTATTTGTTTTACAACCGACTTAAAGAACCTTTGTTGAACTTGTTTTTCACGTAGAAAAAGCAAAGCTTTTTGGCAGGGACATTGTGTAAACAATTTCTTTTGTAATTATCTATTGTTCATGTTGCGAAGGGAATGTATATACAATTTCGTGGGAGACAAAAAATAATAAAGGTAACGAAACTTACGATGAAAATCTAGAAGCTTGTCATTCAGTTTTTGCTTTGTATTTTGATAAATCAAATTTATGATTTTTAAACTGAATGTTTTTCTACAGATAACCTTTCCTCTCCCGGTGCCAAATGGAGCCAAATACCCCGTCTATTTATCAAAACCTCTCGAGTGATAGGTTGTAACACACAAGCTATGGGAGAGGAAGTGTGTGGGTTCTTTTTAAGGTTGTGTTAGTTTAACAGCAGGAGGGTTAAGTCGTTTTTTATCACTGTCCCCAACCTCCACACCCACCGAAGGGACATTTTATGGGAATTATTGTTTGAAACGGTCAAACGTTGTGTTTTTGAAGTCGAATCTCGCTTGGCTTTGGATTTTGTCAACTTTGGACTTGGGATATTTGAAGATAGCCGGAATATGGGGATTAACAATGACATAATGCCACTGTATTCACGGTATAATACATGACAATTGAGGACATTTTGTCAAATCGGTGAATGTACAACTTCTTTGGGTATATTACTGAGGAGGGCAACGACACACCTGGCCGACATCCTGCATTTTATGTGTCAAAATATGCCTGTAATTTGTTTCCACTTTCGACGGTCGCAGCTTCAGAAATATCAATTTGCCCCAATGCATTTATAATCCAGTTTGCACTATATCAGCCCTACAAATAGGGCTGTAAATAAGGGTTCTTTTTTTAACTTCTGTCTTTTTACTGTCACTATGATGACAGTAGGAAGACACAATTAAGTTAGAAAGGGAACCATTTACAGCCCTATTTGTAGGGCTAGAACTACATTTGTGCGCAAATCCACGTACGTGCGCGATGCGCGGCCGGCCTGTCGTGTTCTAGTAGTGACGTCACAGGGTCACGTGATGCATTACATCATCCTTTTGCAATTTTCGAGCGGATAAAGTGGGGGGGGGGGGGCCTGAAAAGTGGTAGAAAAATCGCGTAAATGAGCCAAAAAATCACAATTAAGAGAAAAAACAACAACAATGCTATTTTTAGTAACAAACACATTTATTAAGACCAACATTGTTTTCTATTTCAGTGACCCTTTAATGAACTACGGTCATCGGCATCATGTAGCGTAATCGATACTACTGCATCACGTTCCTGCATTTACACATTTCCTATCTGAACTACACCGCACAGTCAGCTGTGGAAAAGTATACATGTGTAGCCCATACCCTGAGTTGTACGCTCGGCATCTGCAATACATTAAATCGTGTAGAATCTATCAATCAGTTGAAACCGTTAACAGCGGTGTTGGGCCTATAAGATATTATCCCACTAATAATGAGCTTGCACGAGAGCGCCTGTGATGCGATGGTCTCCATCCGGCCGTACCGTCCTAGGTTATTCAGCTCTATTCCCTCGATCAATAGTCTGCTGATTACTAGGCCAGGTTGCCGTGTAAAGAAAAAGCATTTCACCTATTTTGCGCTTGTCTGCACGATATGTGTATTAATTTCAGCAGATCGGGCTCACCTGCCTTCGATTTTTCCCCACAGTAAGTGAATATTGTGCATCAGGTATTTTCTCCCCCACACCCCTGTAGGCTATTGTATGTGTGCGTGCAGCGGGCGCGGGTCGACTCGTCACTGGATCAAGTGCGGTGAATATGGCTTTTTGCCAGGGAAGACTTTTTTTCTCTCTTTCTCCTTCTTCGGCTTGTTGTGCAATCGTGGATGAGAGCCTCGAGATTGATGTTTTTTAATGTAATGTCATCTTGGACTGCGCAGCAGACTTCCCCTTGTATGTGTGCACATGTCCCAGTCCAAGCCAATTGTGACGTGGAGCAGTGTCTGGGATTTCTTTCGAGATACAAAAAATAGGTCACATTCGCATCACCGATTTTTTTAAATCAAGGTTTATATTGTAGCGCCGGGGAGTTTTAGTCTCGTGAAAGGCTGCCTTTGGCATAGGGTAACGGGAAGGGGAGAAAGGTTTTTATATGATGTGTGTCTGTATGGGAGCAAATGCATGGCGTTAAGTGAAACAGCATTATTACTTGAAGACAAATAGAAGCGTACTCATTGGAGACAGACTTGAAGGAGAAATGTAGAAAGATGACCACCTATACTCCTGTAATCAACACATTAAAGTTTTTGTGACATACAATTTCAAACAAGAGAGCAAGATCATAGTTTTGTCACAAATACACGAAAACTCAGTTACGATGCTTAGGCCATAGAAATCTAGTCAGTTTCTTAGAAACGTTCAAAATCTAGCATCAAAAATTGAGTCCATCCATTCGCAAGCGTGTGTGATGTGCCCAAATGAACGTTGCAATGCCGGCTGAACTACGCTAATTCCATTTGGCCTTCTTATTATTTAGTAAAAAGACAGCTTGTTTCTTTTTTCTTCTTTTAAGGCACATTATGTATGTGTATGTTATTAGCGGACAAAGCAAGTGACTTCTTAAACGAGTCAGGGTTACACGACTGAAAAGTGCATCACAAGAAGCTGGTGACGATGGGCATGGCCAAAACACGCAGCGAGAATGCTAGGAACATGACCTAAGCTGGCCTACCCGTAAAACGCTGTCAGTCAGATCAGCTTTATCATAATGCAAATATTGTCAGAGGGTGTATAGCTCAAATTGGAATACAGGGCATTTTGTGTTACAATCGCGTTACTTGACTGAATGAGGTGTTTATTCCGAAGTACATGTCACCCGTAATGGGACCTAAATGGCCCCCGATGATACGCCACCGGAATTGATAACAGAAGGGGGGAGAACAAATGTCAACCGTGAACTTAGCAAATATTCTCCCTCTAAGCAAAGATGAAGTTAAACCGGGGCATTTCAGAGAAACTTAAGCACAGCGTTGGTGATTTGTAAGTACATTACAGACACCAACATTTTGCCAACAATAATGCTTGATGTTAAACGATAATGTTGACGGTGGACAGGTGTGCGGCTTATAGAAGGATACGATTTCATTCATTGACACTATATACACGGGCCTGTTCATCAGCAAGTACACGACAACTGATATGTGTTGCAGTTTGTTGTGGTGTTTCTGATTCGAATGAAGTTTTTTTTTTTACATAGAAAACATAGAGAAGTATAGGGCCTACAGTATAGTGAGATCCCATTCAGTAAACCTGGTGTTTGTGGCAGTTGCCGTACGTTTTGCAGGATTAAACTTAAAAAGTGGGCCCACACTGCTAGCTATGAAGGTTTCTCAATCTGAGGTAAAGCATTGTAGTGTTTTGACGTATAACAAAGAAATGCCTATGCACGTTGAAGTGTTAGCACGACTTGGCAGTGAAATATAACGCCAAGGTCAACACAAAATTTTGACTTTGTTCCTTCCTCCATGCAGTGACTCAAATTTGCACTACAGACGTTGGTTCTTCTCTTATCTTGAGAAATCTCAGGGAGAATTGTTATTCCTTGTATAAAAGGGAAAATGCTCCGCAAGGGTGGAAAATATCTACTAATAATTATTGTCATGAATGTAATTTGACCTGATAAGCTAAACTGTAACATATTTTTATGTACAGTGCATGTAAAGTATTTTGTTATTTACCTGTAAACCTTGCATTCCCTTCGCACTATCAACACTTCCCAGTGTATTTAACAGCTAGCTTAACAAAGATGCAATATAATGCATGCGCGGACACTCAGCTCTTCCATTAGTTTGTTTTATTGACACCTCCATCATCATCGGTCAGGCCGAAACACCGAATACACGGGGTCGTCTAAAGTTGCCCTCACACGGCCCCGGTGGCAGCACCCGAGGGGTCGTGGGTAGTCCCGGCCAGGTGTCTGTCACACGATCGGGCGGTAACGGGACCGGGTAGAGCTAGCGCCGCGGCCTGGGTTACTTGAGCTAAGCACGCCTAGCTATAACCTTTTACGGTGCATTACCAAATGCCTCTGACAAACTCGTACTCTGTCTCCGCTGCTCGAATTAAAGAAGGAGAAAGAAGGAAAAAATCGATGATAAATCATGTGACCCAGTGGGATTTGGGACGCGGTGCACGATGGGTAATGTCACATTTTTGCGTGAAATCGAGACAGCCGCGCGCCATTTTGTAATTTTCTCTTGGCGGCGGTGTTTGGAGGCGCGAAAATGGCGCAGCGCAAAGGAAATGAAAAGGCAAGCCGTCCTAGTGGTGAGTGATTGGTCCATTTTGAGGTGGCAACGTGATTTCTCAGGGGGTCACGCTGATACTTCGTCATATTATCCCCTTGGTAAAGTTATGCTTGTATGAGATCTTGTTATTGAGGCTTAAGTAATGCGGTTCATAAAACACGGTGTCGTCTGCCAACCAAATTCTTTCTTTGATTTGGGCGAAATAACTGAATTGTTTTTGCAGCCAATAACTCAACCCACAGAGTTGTTGTAATGTTCAATACAAAAGAGCTTTCATTCTCTGGACTGATACTGGCTTCTTTTCAGGATAGTTATCAAAACACAACATGGTGTCCAAATAGACTATGCAAGTTTCGCGATATCACGATAACTAGACTATCACGATAACTATCAAACTAGACTCAGTGGCGGATCTACGGGGGGGGGGGGGGGGGGTTTGGGGGTTTAAACCCCCCCCCCCCCTTGGGCTGAGAAAAAAATAAAAAATAACCAGTGTCGGGTGTCGAAAATTCGGCACGCTGGGGTGTGTAGGCCAATCACCTCAGGTAAACCCCCCCCCCCCCCCTTAGTTAAAACCTAGATCCGCCCCTGAGACTAGTTAGCGACGGACTCTTTAGTCGGTCTTTACCCCACAGCAATGTGAATGATAGATCAATAGGATGATGAGGTCAAATTTGTCATCATCATTTTGATATTGTAAATTGAAATACATCTTTTTCATTTCACTATTGTAGTTTCCCAACTCAGCCCAACAAGAAAATAATTTCAAGTATTCTGGCCAAATCTCGTTGGATTTTGTGGTCAACTTGTACGCTCCCTTGCTAGTTAGTTTATTTGTTTGTTCGTGTTCTTATTTCTGATTGGCACGCATTATGCAGAACATCACTCAGATGCGTTCATGGAAAATTCCATATTTGCATTCCTACTGCTGTTCAACAAGGAATCTTTTCCAACAAGCTTGATGTGTACTCGACATGTTTCAAAGAAGAGGGCATGGGGAATCAGCAAGCATTGCTCACACTGGTCAATAGAGGGTGCCCTTTTCAATAGCTTTTTAGCAATCCATCTGGATCGTAGGCCAGTCCCGGCAGTAGACCGATATCCATATCCATGTGCAAGTGTTTTGAAAGTGAGAAATTCCTTCTATCCTCCGGTAACAGGCTGAAACGCGTAGATTAAGTTGTCAAAACTTGGGCTTGACACGATCGGATATAAATAACGTACCGCTAGTCCTGCCCAGAGACGCGGCCCGGGCCCCTATAGCCTTCCAGACCAGACGTCCATACATGTGCATGCGCGGTGTGATGCATCGTGGAAGTTTCGTGCTAGCTGCATCCTGCCAATTATGATTGACGGCTGGAGAACCGACGACAATGGAAAAGAGAAGGTGTATCGAGAAACAAAATAGCACGACCGAAATGGTTTATCTAAAACCAGAACTGCAATACTTACATAATATAATACTGTCTACCACATAGTTCCTATTCTATTGAGTTTAAATAACCTACTTTTTAAAATTGTGATTTACGAGAGATTTAAAAAATATAATCATACATTTCTTTTCTGTGTTGTGGTCATGATGTAAATCATGGGAGATGTATTCTGTATTTTTACCATCACTGTTAAGACAAGAAACTGACCTCGTGGGTCAAATACCAAGTACCCCCTCTTTTGTTTGGTAATGCACAGAATAATATTGGAACCAGTTATGATTTGGTTGTTAGTAGGCCTATTTGCATGTGAATAGCGCGCTGTAGCAAAATCTGGCGAATCGTCTGCCCAACCCGAGACTTGTCCCAGCCTACGAGGGCGCAAAACTGCACATAAAAGCAAAGCCCAGGTTGTATCGTAAAATTGGGCGTGATCCCTGGCTAAACGGCATTATGGGTTTATGACTTCTGACCAGCGCCCCTGAACAAAGATACTGACAATTTGGGAGACTGCCAACATAGGGCAAGTTAACTCAGTTAATAGAGCGCCGGTACAGAGGTCACAGGTTCGAATCCCGCTCCCTGCCAGTTTTCTTTGTTCACTTTAAAAGTATTACAGTCTGTGCAACAAATAGTTTTCAAAAGAAGGCATCTGATGGGCAGTAAAGTACAGATATTCCAGTCGTTTATTGTGTGTAGTCTACAGCGTGAAAGCCTCGTGACTTCCAGATCTTTGTTTCAATATCATTTCTTACTGTAATATCTGCTTCCCAATGTCAAGTTGGCCTTTTGATGACGCGTTAAAAAGCTAATAATAAGACGGGGTAACAAAGTGTAAGATGAGAGCGCTGTTTTTCCCTGAAGAAAATGGAAAGGTGTCCATATATTATGTGAGAGACTACAAGATTCGCATCGTGTCATCTGCAATAAAGAGCCCGCCGACATGCCAAGCTGTAGTACCGGGGCAGTGCGGCGTGTTTGCGGTTTTTAGTCAGTTTAACTTACAGAATTGTGTACCATATTGTGGCCAGGACAAGTCCAATTTCAAAAGACTTTTTTTGTTAAGAAGTACGGTTCATTTCACCAATTATGAGATCTGAGCCGCCGACAAAAGCCGCCGAAACGAGCCCAAGCTGCAGTCTTAGGTTAATAAAGGCTGGCCTAATGAAAAAGATATATCTCACATCTGACACGTGCGCATACACGGGACTTTGTATTTCTCAAGAAAGGGAGTGGGCGAGAACCGAATATATACGTAAACTAATAATGTCTTATGTATTCATATATTGTCCAGGTTTTTTTTTAGTTGGAGTACGGTGGAAAGCAGGGTTGTCCGGCATAGCCCAGGGGTTTGTCACAACCAGTAGCGAGTCTATGCACATAGTCCATGGTTCAATACCGCGCCTGCTGCACAGTGAGTTGAAATGTATCCCAGAATACACACTGTAGTTAACCCATCGCCTCTGGAAACTTGTTGACTAATTTCGACTGACAGAAAATTGTGATTCGCGTGAACATGAAGTGGACCCGAGGCACAAAGAGGGAGTGTTTGTGTGGCAGCATGCCATCTTTGCACTCAGGGGGGGGGGGGGGGGGGGGGGGGGGGGGGAGGAACGTGTTTAAAAGCGACCACATTGATCCGTGTTGGCGTTCGATTTCACCGTGAATGCAGCGATATTTTCGCGCGCAGCGCGCGGGAGCGAACGGCGACGGGGGAGCTAATTAAATCAAGCCGAACAGGCCTGGCGCGTTAATATGCCGAATTTTGTCCACAATTTGCCCGCTCTCGCTGCGTTTTCCCTCCGCATATTAGATTTGTTGGGCTCCCAATTTGGGCCTGAGATGGCCCAATATACCTGAAATTTAATATTCCCTTTTTAGGCAATTAGGCCTCGCGGATGGACCACCACGGCCCGCCGGTTCGGGGACTATAATAGAATTAGGAATTAAGACATTTCTTATTGGCAAGTGTAAATATCGGGGCACAATTCGTCGCTAGCGCGTTTTTCTGCATTAACGGGCCTGATTGGGGGTGCTAGTCATTTATAATATGGCTGTGAATTCGCATCCAGCAGGCTTTCTTGAAAAAGAAGAATTACACAACCGGTTTTTGTGCGTGTGTGGGAAAATTAAATCATGACACACTTGTCTTACTTCTTTGTCAATTTGCAGTGAATTTGTCAAATGAATATGATCCTAATTTTCGACCAGCTCACCTCAAAGGCAGTGCAATCAACGGGTGATATGAATGAAGGAACACAAAATGCAAAGATTTCCAGCTTTTGCAAGGGCGCCGGCAGTCGATGGTTACAGTGCTGAAAGGACCCGTCATTTCTTCTTATTTTAATGCAAATTCGCGCCGAACAAGGCCAACAAGCCACTGAAGGTACGGAGCTTAAAAAGGAATAAGAATCAAAGATGTAAGAGGTAGGAATTAAGATAAAGGGAAACTGCACCAAGCAAAGAATTCCATAGAGATACAGAACGATGGAAAAAGCGCATACATTTTCATTAATTCAAAACCAAAATAGTTATATTCACTTTTCCTCTCAATTATTAATGTTGTTTTACGGATAAGCACCGACCGACCGACCGACCGACCGACCAACCAAAATAAACAAAGCCACGCCACCAAAAACCCCCAAAATAAGTACACATTTGAACTGAATAGGGGATTACCAAAATACAGTAAAAAGAAATAAGCATGAAATAAGTCTTAAGAGGGAAACAAATCATCTTAACTTTAAATCATGTCAACATTAAGTGCTTGAAATGCCAGACACCTGTCGCGCATAAAATCGGACAATTTTCAGAATGTATCCAAACTGCGGAAACAGTTTATTAAAAATCTATTACCTGCAATTACAGCCCCAATTTGGCCCCGAATACGACAAGCATGAAAAAACCGGTCTTAGTACCGGTATGTGTTTTTTTAGAAAGTGGATCGAGAGGGAAAAAAAAAACCATGTTTACAAAGGGGCAATTTGCGAGGGGCGGGGGCTGTAATTCCCCACCCTCACTTGCCCCAAGACCGAGACGGGGAACTGAGACAATTAACCGAAGCCGTATATTCGCTTTACATGACAAGTGGGAATTTTGGGGGCCCGTGTTCGCCTCCCCAGAATAGCTCCTCTTCCGATCTGATAGATTCAGCACCAGGACAGGTTGTCAAGCTCTCTGCTTTGAGCAGGTAGACACTAGAAAGGCGCATTTTTACAAACAATGAACTTGAAGGTACTTTGGTTACTATGAAAATTAGAGGAGTTCAGTTCTATTTGTAAAATTTGAGAAACGTTAGAGTAAAGGCCACAATGTCTAAATTGCGGCTAAATTGCCAAAAATAAATCTTAAATTCAACAAATTTCATTATTGTGGTGGTTCTGAAGTACGGTATTTGTTATACTTTTTTAACTGTCAAGTTTCATTTGCGGGTTTTTGAAGATATAAGTGATGTACAATGTGGCTACTTTTCAGTAAAATTGAAAACAGATTTTGGTTGGAAATGATTACCTACAATAAAATCTTACCCCTATAAGTATAAGACATGCATACAAAACCATTAGTAACTGCCCCCCCCCCAAAAAAAAACCGACTAACAAAAGAAAATTAAAAATGAAATTTTATGTAATTGCTATATTATTTGAAAATGTTACGCTACATTAAACAACTTATTATAGAAACATAGTAATATGTTGAAATATTTATTTCGATATTTTGGGAAAACCTCCTATTCGATTACGATTTTACGTAGGTGGAAGTAGAACAGAAATATTAATACTATACAAAACATGCATTCTAGTTTAATGCAGGTAATATAGGTGTACAGCTAATATATATTTATCCAGTGTTTTATATATCTACATCATCTAAAGAACAGGCACACTTCAATCATTGCAATTTCTAATGCTAGAAGTATAGGCAAACCATCCCATATTACAAACGATAGGCAATTTACTATCAGCGTACGAGGTTTTAATAATGCATGAGCAGTAGATGGTCCAAGACGGGACATAGGCCTATAGCAAACAACCCGTACCCGATAAGTGTCAGCCCCATTGGAAACACCGGTCGGGAGAGATTGTCAAGTCCACAGCTCCGGTAATCCCAAGTTACTTATACAATTCCAAGTGGGCATTATCCCCCGCGGACCCACCTCTTCCTCACCCATATCCGCACGCTCACATTACCCCGTAAAACGGAGCCCGTATACCGGGCGCCCGCGTCCCGCATTCTGCCCGCTCCAATTCCATGCCGGCCGCTACCCACGAGCTAAATGTTCTCCCTAGCTAGTTACAAGCGCCCCTGAGCCTCAACGATCGTTCAGCCCAATGTTAACAGCTGTAAAGCTCGTGTCGAAATCCTACACAAAATCAATACGGTGCCTTCGCTGACAAAATATTTGCCGCGAAAAAAGGCCGGCTGAAAACAATACTTTGGGTGCAAATGAATGCGCAATTAAAAGGCGGGCCAGCGCGTTCGATTGCCGTCCTTATTGCATGTCAGTTTCAAGTCATCTCTAGTTGGGTCCCCTCCAGTGCTGATAGTATCATGTTCTGTCACGCAGGCCCAGTCTTGATGGGTTTTAGCCAGCGGGGTCCATCTACTCCTCTACTCCTCATGTCTTGAATTCTTCCCCCCTCGACCGGGCGCCCGAGCATCCAGCTGCCGGGCTAAGAGTGCCTCATACTCGGTGAAAAACAAGCCTAGCTCGCGGTGCCTACACCTAACCAGCCTCGACGAAAAAAACACCCAACACCGAGAAATATTGCATTCATTCAATAATAACAACGCCCAGCCAGGCAGGCAGCCAGCACGGGCGATGTGTGACATTACTTTGAACAAGTACTTACAGTACATTTCGCACAAAAAAGATCGATAATTCCTTTCACGACTGCCGTGCCTAAACGCTTATAGTCTGGCAGCATGGATGGCTCCCTAATTATGCTTTTTACTTCACTAGTTATATCACACACGCGCGCGCCGCAGAAAGAGCCAACACTTTGTCAAACTCTTATCAAAAGAATCCATTTCTGGTCTCCCACCGTTGTATATACAGTAGTGTTATGATTGACAAGACCGTGGTATCTGTTCACCAACTCATTTACATATCTTTATAACGGCACCTTGATTATACATGGTGAACCGTGTGTCAAACACGAAGCCGACCGGCCTATATCACACTTATTCATTTCCCGAAACCTGGGAGCGTTAATTTGTCCGACAGCCCGTGTGTCACACTTCATTGAGCGACCTTGACCAATTGACCGAATCAGGTAACTCACTTGGAAGAAAAAGGTGGTACTGCTTTGATTCAAAATGTGTCACAAACGAGCGCAAGATCGCCTCGTCATCCTGACGATAATTTATCATCTTTGACGAATCCATCATGATTGTGCAATTCTAATCAGTAAACTTTGATATTTGTCTTTTCAAAAACGCCTTAATTCACCAACAGGTATGAGTTCAGGGGGACGGTGGTCCAAATTGCCGCCATCTTGGTCACGCACCCTGAACACATATCGAACATCACCGTGAAGCTGGTCACTACGCCAAAAGTACCCGTCTATAAACATGGTCGTTCGGGTCAAGATGGACGTACAGACACCTCGGTGAAAAAAATATCTTTCGGCGAACAACCAAAACATGGACAACATTTGAGGATTATTTTTGTGGTAAGGAGAAGGGGTGAGGGGGGCTGTTATATAATTGATGATAAATACAACATAACTCTCATTTCCCCCAAAAATCGGCATGTTAATACAAACAAACCTCTTTAAACTTCACTGAGATATTCTCCACGATTTCATATTGAAAATGCACTTAGTTTGTAGCCTCGTAAATCCGAATGTCCAAAAATCCGGAGTTCCAGATGTTTCTCTGTGGGTCGCGGACCCCACGCCTATGGTGGTTTCCTCTTCTCGCTTGTCATTAGTACAGTCATGCCCTTAAACCAAAATATTGGATATCTTAAAGTCTCTGCATAGATGAAAACAATTGGGCCACTTCTCAAATTTGATCAAGGAATTCGACTTCGGCTTCGATGTAGCTACAGATTGGCAATGGAACTGGGGAATAACTGAAGCCGAAAGTAAATCAGTTTGAGCATGGAGGTTTAAAAAGGGAGAAACGGTTCTGGTCATGAAGTCTGGTACCCGGGTATTCCGAATGTGTCAAGTCACGGCCGATTTTATATAAAGTCGTGCACCTCAACAATACTCGGTGTAGTGATTAACTTAACAGTCGATGCTGCAAAGCTTCACGTGCAATTCCATCAGTCGCAGTACACAAGTGATTTATGGAATTTCTATATTCATCTAATTGCGTTATTAATTGCAGAGAGTGACAGGAACTCCGAACTGACAGCCGAATTCTAAACAAATCGTAAATCTTGACCAAACCCACAGTATTTGAAATAACGCAGGCGGGAAGAGGAGGGGCCAATACTCTGCCACACAGTGTTCTATATTGTCACTGGATATAGGCCTACCTCCAAGACGAGCACGGCTCTTATTATGATTCCCTCCGTCAGAAATCAAAGCCATCTTGCCCCGCTGATATCGAATTCACCTCTCGAAAAATGTAACAGGTTTCCCGGTACACTAATCTCTAAGTAAACATTCGAAACCATTGCTTCCTGTGAGGGTTGAACAGGCTCGGCTGTACCTGGTCCTCATTTCCACTGACCTACTGGTCCTAAACCAACGGCGTGTCAGCAAGAATTACGCCAAATGGTAATGGACACAGATATTCCCTAAGCTCCGGGGATAAAAGAGAATAAAAGAAGAGGGGAGAGACCAGAGGATAGTTTCATGGAGCTCAGCACAAAAATAGGTTAAAAACGAAAAAGTCTTGCTTTAAAGGTAGTAGGCCTATACATCATTTGCTTTTGCTGTAATTTTCAGAAATAAATGGATTTGGGGGTTAGTATTTTATAGCGTGCCAGCAAATACTGTAACACTGACCTGTTTTGTGGGCATAGATGCTGGGAAAACAGAGAGAAAGATTTTTTTCTCTAGTATTATGGTTCCCCGATCATACGTGAGATCGAGACAAAACGGAACAATTTATAGGGTCAGGGAAATATCAGGTCTGGGAACTGGACTATTTCCAACGATTTTCGGCTTTTTTTGTGCTATAGCAAACAATTTTGCCAAGCACAGAAAATAATTGCTTAATAGCAAAAACAGGCCACCAGCCCAAATGCCGTGTGATGTGTATAATACATGTACTTGTAATTGATTCCAAGACAATTTTTGCTTACCACCTATAGTTGCTTAGCAATATTTTCCGCTTAGCACCTCCAGATCTGTCTGGAAATTTGGCAAACGTTAAGCAGTCACAATGCAGTAAACGCGAGAACGCACACAGAGTTCACGGGAAGATTTTTTGCGAGGTTTGAATTTTCTCGAAGAGTTCCAACGCTGTGAAGCTTGCGATGGTCTCAAGGTCCCAAAATTTGGACACAACAAGGCAACCTACGTTGAAAATGTCCTGGGGTCAATTTCACGGAGCTGCTAAGCAGAAAAATTTGCTTAGCCTAACAAATCTTCCTTGATTAAAACGAAATTACCAACTAAATTTCCATGTGTTGTATATTGGTTGTGACTGGTATTATGCTGTTGTTTGCTTAGCATGAAAATCACATGGAGTAGTAGCTGGTAACCCATTTTGGTGCTAAGCAAATTTTTGTGCTCAGCAGCTCCGTGAAATTGGCCCCTCAGGCAAATACTAAAAAGTAAATAGTGCGTCAGTGGGCAAAACATGGCGGGATGGTCGCCATATTTATCTGGATTATGGGTGCATCACACTAAATAGGCCAAAAATGGCTGCGCCAAGCTGATTAGCATAAATTGTAAACCCACACATTTATTTGAATAATAAATTTGGGGGGGTCATGCAATTGATAGATTGTGTAATTATGATCAGCTATTATAACCTGGGGGTTCTGTGCTTCAACTTTTGTGCAGACTTGATAAATTTTGGCTTTAAAATTGGTCCTATTTGGCTTGGCAAGTGGAGGGATGCTGTATGGAAAATGACAGCTAGCCGATTTGGGAAAACCACATTTTTAGGGGTGGTAATCTTTGGGGACAATTAGCAAATATTCCAAACGGCTACCCTACCAAAAATTGAAAAGAATTTGACAGATTAAGATTCAAACTATAATTTTCAGTCGTGTCCTAATAACTGAGAGACTCCTGTATCAGGATTTTTGTCACTGTGAAGTTAGTGGATTTTACACTAAAGTCAATGGGAGTTTATTTAGTGTGGTACACCCCTAGGAGGAAGAGTCAACCCAGTAATCTTGGATACTATTTACATTGGTGTAGTGCTTATAAAAGGAACATTGACACCCAAATTTCGTTTCGTCTGCTTTGTAGCGGTCTTTCATAGCCCGACATGTTTCTCGCACAATTACACGATTTGTTCATGTTAAGTCCAGTTTCCCACATTCTCTTTGTAACCGGCGGCTCCCAATAAAAATGCACCTGCGTTTTAAAAGACAATTACTTCGGCAAATCTTAACTCAGCTTCGTTTTTCCCTCCAGGATTGTTCATGTTTTACTTGTTGTCAGATGGTGAAGGATGCAAGTCAGTGAAGCGCGCGAAGGCAGCTTGAACCCTCCCGGGCGGTAGCGCTTAAAGCCAACCCCGAGCATCGCCTCAACGCCGCCCCTGGGGCACTTTCACTAATGACGTACACAAGCGATATGAGCGGCAGGAAGCACACAGCGATTGCACGTTAAGTGCGAGTCGCGGGCAAACCGGTATACCGACTGGATTCTGGGTGCAGCTCGTTGGCCCGAGCAGAAACGAGTCGAGACCGGTGCAGACGGACATCAAAGTACGGCCCGAGGATCGGATCCTGCTAGCATCATTGTGCCGTTTTTACTTTACCGGGCGGGAGATGGTCGTTAAGTTGTCTCTCGAGGCTCGGCGGGAATAGGAAGACCGGGAAGTTGGGCCTAAACGCCTCGTTGGCTGGCTTACACCTGCCCTGGACTAACAAACCAGCCGGCTCGGGGTTAGCAAATCGAACCCTGATGCACTTTTTATTCTGCCACCGCAGTACGCGTAAGCATAAGCCTACAACATCATCATTCCATGAAAACCATACTCTAAGAAAAGCCTGCATCTGTGCATTGAGATTTCAAATGAGCGATTTTTTCTCAAATGCCTAAAGTACCGTAGCAGACTAGCAACTGGAAAATTGTTTAGGGCGCAAAGCAATGCGACTACCATTTGGAAATACCACACCCTCTGTTGACTTTGTTGAAAGTCACAGGCAAATAAAGGCCTGAAATAATCCTTGTGTGAGAACTCGCCGTTCCAACCTGAAGTACCGGTATGCTTGCAGTTGAATATTTGTGCCTTATTTGTTGTTGAAAAATGAGAATAAAAAACCCAAAGACAGATCGATCACCCATGATACTTTGCGACTTCCTTCCGTCCAGTTTCTGGGCAAGCGCAAAAGCGATCTTCGTTCTCACAAAGCCACGGCCACGAGCATGCGAGGCGGTGTCAAAGTCTATACGATCTTTTTCCTTCATTATCATTGCCTGGAAAAAAGTGGAAATCTTAAGTTGTAAAGTCCCGGTTTAGTTGTCTACTAGATCCGTAATTTGGGTTTTCTCAGCAGGAAAGTGCTGAGAAGCAAACGGTAGTTTAACAATCTCAAAGAAGTAGTCTTATAGTTTATAAAAAAAATCAAAACAAAACAAAATAAACACGCCAAAACCGCATAAATACAGTTACGCGACAGAGGACTTCCCATTGTCCTTCTGACTGATTTTTTGGTTTATATTTTCACCTGTTTCCGACCTCTCTGAATGCTTTTGTACACTCTTTCTAACTGAGGACAGCCTGGCAAGCGAGGACCCTTTGTCCTCATGTCATTTTTGTGTTTCCTGCCTTCCGTATACCCCGTAAACACGCACACATCCGGACATTACCCGCATCCACAGTAAGGACAAACCTTTTTTGTAAACAAACCCCTTTTTATGATAAAGTCAACTTGAAATTAATTATAAAAGAGGTTCTCACCATGGGCGGCGATCTCGGGGGACGGGGGGACACGTCCCCTCAATATTTAAGGGGGAGGGGACGACTATAGCAATGTCCCAATTATTTCCCCTTTGTCATACATTTTATGGGTCATTGGCTTTGACATGCACCAGTATGCACCAGAATAGACAAAGATCAGGACACATTTTCAAATTTGTCCAAGATACACAAGAGACAACGAGAACAAAATGCTTAACAATTATTGTTGTGTGTTTTTCTCCCCGTCCCCCCAACCTTGACGAGAAATCGCCGCCGCTGGTTCTCACTAAGCGCATACAAAACGCAAAAAAAGTCTTAAATAAACCAAACAGCCCAAATAAAATGGAAAAGAAGTGTTAAGGCTTAAAAACCATGTTAAATCAAATAATGAAGATTGATTTTTGTTCAATGAAGGTTCAGTCACAAGTGTTAGTCTTACAATTCTGTTTAAAAACGGCGGGGCCGACCCATGATAAAGGTAACATCTGTGCAATATCACATAAAAACAGCCATGCATGTAAAAAATGCACTCGATGAATTTAGCGTTTATTCCAGACGGCAGAAGGCGAAGCCGCGGCCGCAAAAACAATCTGAACTTTACATGACCCATGCTCTCCCCCTAAAATCAGGGCATAATCGTCTTGTACACTTTTCCAGGATGTCTGACACCATCGTCATCAGGCGTCCACATCAACAACCCAAAAAAATGCGCTCAGGTAAAATGCAATGGAGCACATTTTCTGTGCTGAGAAATTTACCAGCATGACAAGTCTCTGAAGAATGGGTTGTTTTTGCAGGAAAAAAATTACTTGCCCACGGATGTCTGTCCTCTACAGGCCCCCACCCACCAATTTTCTTTTGTCTTTCCTTTTCCCCGTTTCTTATTTCCCAAATGTCGTTGCTCGAGAGTGATCAACAAAGTATGATATGTTATCACTTATAGCCTACCACCTGGCATTGAAAATAAAACCGGTCAAAACAACACCTAACTCGATCATCGGTATTAAAGGTAGTATACAACGTTTACTCTTGGTGTAATTTTCACAAATGATAGATTTGGGGGTTAGTATTTTATAGCAAATACTGTAACAATGACATTTTAAAGTTTTGTGTGCATAGATGCTTGCAAAAAACACACTGTTCTTGTAGTCTGGTTCCCTGACTACTTCAAACAAAATGTAGCAAGTTATAGACGTAAGGGAATTAGGTTGGTGAACTATAGCTGATTTGCACCCGTTCACGGATGTGTAACCAATTGCTAAACAAAATGTGGACTAAGTAAAGTTGGTAGAAAAAGACGATGGTTGGCCGATCATCGCTGGAAATTCATACAAAAATTTCACTTTTCTTGAAAATGACAGCACACCAGGTGCCATGATTTCACAGCATGCTTAAGACTATTGTTTACTTACAGTCAAGTAAGGTATTTCATAATAATTCAGTAGTTTTTTGTATGTTTGCAGATCTTGTACCGGTATGTTATCTTTAACTACTATGGTACTCTCTATGTCTCCACGCGGGAAAATTTGATCGTGTTGGCAACGTTTTTGTTTTGTTTTGTTTTGTTTTGGGTTTTTTGAATGATGTAACTGAATCAATAGCTTTTGTATCGGGCAACCAAACTGCATTGTGAAGCTGTTTAGTCGTGCCACACTGCGCAGAATGCAAAGTCGATCATTTATTTACATCTTTTAAAAGCTGTTTGTTGCCGGCCATGGACTGGTGTTTAGTCTGAAGTCTACGTTTTCAGTTTTGACCCAAATTTAATGCGACTCTACTCGGGTTTTGAGCAGTTGTGTTTTGTGTCTGACCAATAAGAAGGTATTGCCTAAAGCAGTCTAAACATTGATACCTGCGCTTGGTCAGGTGATACCACTCATCTACGTTGACTGGGAGCCTGTCTTGTACAGACGTGCCCTCTGATGTCATGTGTTTACATCTACATTGAAATGTCCTGGCGGTACCTGCACGCATGGTGTTTTGCATGGTAACGTCCAGGTCAGTTAGATTTGAATTATGTGACCTTTGATGACCTTAAACAAATTTATGCAAAACACGATGCGTGCGCATTCCGCCGGGACATTTCAATATAGGGCAGTTTAGATGTAAACAAACAGACAAAGGGCATATGACCTATAGAGGAATCCCAACGACGAGTTTAGCGCCGATCTGCGCACTTCCGCGTTTGAAAACGAGGATCTCAATGTCACAGTAAACAACTTTATGCTGATCGTACGCTTGCGCTGCCTTTTATGGCCTGATTAATTCATGCATGAATGAATGTGCTGAAAGGCGTTGTTTTGTTTGCCACTGACACTCTCGCTTTCAACTCGGAAGTGCGCAGAAGGGGCTATGTGATATACCCAGCACGATATGGGGCAGAGGGGTACCCCCATTTTGTCCCTATACCCTATACCCTATACACTCGCCAGACTATTGTTACCTAACACATCCCCCCTAGACTTCTGAAAAGAATTCCTGAGATTCCGGGAACACAATGACTACCACAAAAGAGGGGGGGGGGGGGGGGGGTTCGCTCTGCCCCATATATCGTGCATCATAATTATGTAATGTGAAATTCCTCTATACATCATGGGCATAGGGGAAAACTCTAGGTGCACGACTTGGTTATTTCATTGGCTATAGAGTACCGAAGTCTGACGTCAGTTGCCGCGGCAATGGTTCCAAACACATGCAGTTCAGAATGTATTCTGGTTCCAAACATTGCATTGATTGACGTCATCACTTCGGTACTCTATAGAGTACCGAAGTCTGACGTCGTTGGCATGACAACTGGTTCCAAACAAATGTAAATTTCGACTGTTCCTTTGTTAACAGCCAGTCATGCAAACACATAACAAAAGTATTCTGGTTCCAAACATTGCATTGACGTCATCACTTCGGTGCTCTATATGAGTGGGAGTACCACAGCCAGTACACTTCAGCATATGAAGCACGATATGGGGGGGGGGGGGGGGGAAGGGACCCCTCTTTTGTGTTGGTCATTGTGTTCCCGGAATCTCAGGATTTTTTTTTTAAATCCAGGGGGATGTGTTATAGGTAACAATAGTCTGGAGTGTGCTTAGGTATAGGGACAAAAGGGGGGGAGGGGGGTACCCTTCCCCCATATCGTGCTGGGTATCCACGACAGAGTGATTGCACCTCATGCACGTCTGTATATACATGCACTGTATTTACGTTCGAGGACAAGAGGAGAAAGAAAATACAAATGAATCTTTCTTGTCCTCGGGAGTCGGTCTTTTGTCAAAATCGGTCCTCGGACGTAAAAATACGTACTGTTTTTAAGTAAAGGAACAATAGGAAACACCAAGCATTGTCCTCAGTAGTACAGGAAAACACGACTGTGTGAGTCTGCACTTGTAAAACACGTGCGGCCCATCGCACAGTGCAAGTGCATGGGCCATGCTAAAACGCACAAGGTATACATCAGCAAGTTAGGCCTATGTGCAGTAATGGGGGCGTGGGTATTCAAACTGTGGACGAAAAATGTTGGAGAACAAAAGAGAACAATATTGTCCGCGATTCCCAGCACACGTCCGCGATTGGGAGTGTGTACAAAACATATAGAGGTCTTCCGAAAAAGTAAAAACAAAAGAGGGAACAATAGGACGTGCACGTTTGGAGGTCGATACACGTTTGTGTGTGTGGGCCTGCGCCCACAGTGAGGCTGAGAGTTGTTTAAATTTGGCAACCAGCTGCAGTTTTTTACATCATGCAGGTAAGGTACGGCATGTAATTAGTAACACACTTGATATGCCTCAAACGTTCACCACTCTGGGACAAATATGCGCTATGAGTGCATGAGGTGTAGAGACTTTTTGTTTAGTTTGGAACCTCCCTTACATAGATGTATGACTTACGGTCATGGACCGCCTACTAAAGAAGGGCTTGAAGGACTTAACCTGGCCCGGACGATACACGACTGCGACCATTCAATAACGGTTCACACGTGCTGCCTTTGTTTACATTTTTACCCTAACTGGTCACCCTATAACTATGCTAGTTTGACATAATTTTCATTTTCTTATATATTCATAGGGAATGATTATCTCGGACCCCTCCCCTGGGGACAAAACACACTGTATACATTCAATAAATATTTATTCCCATCTCGTTTATTGATGTATCGACGAACAAATACGTGGAAGTAATAATACTGAGGTAAAAACACTGACATCGTGTAAACAAATAGCCGAAAAAGTTACACGTTTATCACTGTATACAATGTATTAATAAGGACACGCAGCCATACGATGGGAGCGTTTTAATATGGCCGCTGCTGGCTTCAGTGTTTCGTACAGCGGGCAATGGCCAATGAGCTATCCAGTTCATTTAGAGATCAGTGGTTTCCAACATAGGCCCAGAGTAAACAACCAAAGATGTTATACCGGAACGACAGTGAAAAAACATGGAAGGTGGCTGACGTTATTCGAGAGTATTTAGAACTGTGATACCAGGCAGTCTCTTTGAGGACGACTCACAGACGACATCGAAACACAACTTGAAAGAAAATGCCACGCCATCGTGTATAACGGGGATATGTACTCATGACACAATGGAGCTAACGAACGGCCAGCATTGATCCCATATCGGGACGGATCCTGTGGAGCACTGGCGGTGTGAGCAGCCTTCCTCCATGGCGTGCATGCCTTGCTTTATGGTGTGAGAGACTCTTTTTGGTCACACACACACACACACACACAGTCATGTAAACGGGTGCAATCGTGGACCTCCCATTGTTCCTCTTTTGTTTATACTCTAACTTTTTCGGAAGGCCTCCCATTGGTTTTGTACACGATTTTCAATCGTGGACGTTAGGTCAAACGTGGACCCCTTTGTCTACGCCCAAATTCTTTTGTCCTAGGTCCACGATTGCCGGCATATACAAACTCACCCTTTTCGACTCCCCCCCGTGTATAGCGCCGCTACTTTTTGCAAGCCGTGGGCTCTTAAAACGTCCCTTACTATAAATCAAGCCCCTCAAGCTAGCCCTGCCAAACTCAAAACATCTCCCTCTGTATCGTGAATCACAAATTGCTCAAATTTCCTCGTGTTTGGATTTCAAATTTCCGATAGGGGGGGGGGGGGTTAACATGGCTCTTTGAAGGAAATGTCGCCAGCATAGGAGAAAGATGTTCGTCGCGTTGTTAGCTTTAATTGAGTCACTACCGCCCAATCCCCGCTGGACAACCCCCGGAGCGTGTTCAATATCTCATAGCTTCCCTCTACTGCTGTCTGCACGATCAACAGGCTTTTTGCGTCAAGATAAGGGGGAGAGGGACGACATGACGGCATGAGTTGGAATCCGCAATTCCTGACATCGAAATCCTATCGTGGGTAGACTCAGTTGCAACAGGGGCTCCGTTTCAGTTGTGTGTGTTTTTGTGCTACAGCGGTCGGTTGAAATTAGACATGTCCCGAGGAAACGTCAGCGTGAGGCAGGCGGGGGTAATTGGTTATGACACGCGGTACCAGACGGATGCTGTTTGAAATGAAAAAGGTGATTGAAAGGGGCGGGGCCACCGAATCGGGCAAATTTTAGGGGGATGTCGCGAAGTGGTTACAGATCTCCATCTGGTTCTAATCGTACAAAAGGGGTTGGGTTGTCTAAGCGGCATGTTTTGTGCGTTTTTATACTGGGAAGGTCTGAGAAGTTGAAAGCTGTGCCCATGAGGCCGTTCAAATAACGTGGGGGCTCAAAGCATAAGATAGATTGTCGTGTGAGAGTCAGGGCATGTCCCCTTATGCTTCAACTACAAGAATGCCATCGACTTGGTGATTGATCCTGAACGACAAACGGTCACACCTCACGCGACAATCAAATTGGCTGGATTTTGATTTGGCGGATTTCGGTGGATTTAGTATACCTCAGCATTTTTGAATAACCTGATAACAATAAATGAGCAAAAAGTCGCACTGATGTTCTGAGTTACAAGCAGAAATAAGTCAATTTTGAAAAGTCAATTTTGGGATTTTAACAGTTTGTACCATTATACAATTGTACCGTTTTCAAACAGTGGATATACTCTCTGTCGGATGGGTTGACGTGGCAGTGAAAGATCTTTTGTTCTATATGTTGGATTCTGTTAGATTGAGCAGGCTTTACACTTTCCCGCCGTTAGATTATGTTGGATTGAGCAGGCTTTACACTTTCCCGCCGTTAGATTATGTTGGATTCAGCAGTGTGCCTAGAGAAAACCGGAAGGGGGTTGATAATTTGGAGGGGGTTTAATAATCCTTCACAAAATCAATGTACTGTCATTTTCTGATGTCATCCAGAAATTGAAGGCTTTTTGAAACGAGCCATGAGGACACAAAAAAAGTGCAGAATGAACAGGTGGAATGTGGATTTAGGTTCCAATGTTAAGAACAAAGCCTCGTCGGCTTCATCAAAGGCTCGTCAATTCTAGGCAGCTGGTTCCCCACGTCCAGGTGGCCATGTGCGCAAGCATGCGGTGTACAAACAATGCTGAGATTCAGATTGATAATGGATGAGCAAGGAAGAGCAGAAACAACTCTGACGATTCAAATTTCTCCCGCTAAGCAAATGCAAGACTGACCTTCAATTTGATTAAGTATCCCCCCTTTCACAGAAAAGAGGAGTATGCACTTGTTTACTGTCCTTTTAGTGCACGGGGCTGCTTATGAGTATATGCTTTTGACTTTGTGATTGTGTAGACCCACACACGCGGCGGTCCTTGGCGGCAAAATTACCGGAATTAAAAGCTGGCTTGTAATACTGATGGAAATGGATGCTTCGATGTAGTGATTTGACATTGGGATTGAATTATTTCCCGGAACAAGACAAGGGGAGCCCAATCAAGCCTGCTGAGGGTCGTACAGTGGAGTCAGTTTATCGACACACTTATTAAACGTTTACGAGTAATACATTTCAATTTAGTTCGAATGTCGGTTCTGCCGCGCGCGCCTCATATCTTAGGGGTATATGCACGGGGGGCTGTACTCAGATTTTTTCCAGGTAATTTCTAGTTCCACATCATTCCGAGGTTGTAATTGCAGTTCCCAAAACTGCTCTTTTAAGAGCCGGAAGTGCCCGCCGGCTAGCCTGCTCCGGGAACCGGAAGCTACATGCGCAGCGGCATTCTCCAGGGATATATACCTCGGCAGGGACAATTATAGCGGAGGTTGGTCAGACGAGGAAGCCAGTCCACCGGCCATGATTGATAGGGAAGGATGCCACGGCAGAAATGTTTCGACATCAGGCGTCCCCGCTCCCCCATTCTACCCGCTCTTGTTAACACGGGTATGAATGAGGGGAAAACACGCAGCTAGAAGGCATTCCGCCTTTCTTGAATAATTGCCAGGTGAAATTCTTCTATTTTCTGCTCTTATTTTCTTCTTTCTTCCCGCGTTATAGCACGAGGCAAAGTGGGACTTAAGAACGAGAGAGAGAGGGGGGGGGGGGGGGGGGGGGGTGGGGTGGTAAGCATGGGTGATTGCGATCATCACGACCGCATTCTATATAGGGGAACCCATCACACCCTCGTACCCCACGGGCTTCATGTCCGCCTAGATTTGCGCTGAATGCCTTGATGCTGATTACCAGTGTCGTGCCAGCCATCTACGGCTAAAGTGGCGATTAGCGAGCAGGCGGTTTTCCATGGCTCTCGAGCCCCGATTACTTTGGGATATAAACGCTACCCAGATTGTCTGCTAAGTGACTGGAATGGCCGCTTAGGGATGACGGCGGGACGGGGAGGAACCTGGTCAAGATTGAGATGTCAACTACCAAGCGATCAACAGCCAACTTTGTTTCTTCTTCTTCTTTTTTTTTCCATTCATTTCTCGATGGCTTAAAAGGATTTCTGCTGCTGACTTGCAAGGGCGGTAGCCTACGTTTTGTACGACTTCAGCGATTGGAAACAAACCTGGGAAACTGAGATATATCCCTTCTATTCTAATCGGCGTAAGTGGGTCTTATGTGATGCGCGTAAGTGATTGTGTGATTATCGATTTTTATAGCACCAAATTAAAGAAGAAAACTAGTGCTATTATCAATGATGAATTTCATCCGGAAAATGAATTTTTTGATATGTTGAGATCAGGGAAGCGTTACAGAGTAACCAAATGCAATACAGTAGAAGTGTTTATCCTACTGCAATCACGAGACTGGATTCAAATAACCTTACAGTGTAACCGATGATATCTTATTCTATTTTAAATAGCAATAAACCAAATCAATCAAAGTTGAATAAAAACGGAGGGTAGGCTATTTCTGAAAAATTAAGAAAGACTTTGTTGCTTCAAATCTTGTACTGCTTTAATCTGTTTGGCGAATGTATTTCATGAGGTTTAGCTCCGATAATGATGAATATCCTTTCATTGCTCTCCCAACGCCCTCCCCTCCAAACAAACTTCTCTGGTCATTTTAGAAGTTGTTTGTAATTACAACCTTCACTTTGATTTTTTTGTTTATATTTTTGTTTATTTGATTATATACCACTTTCTATTGAAGAGTTATTACTCGTGATTTTCCTTGCATGTCTTACTTGCGGACAATCGGAGGCTACAATGCATGCAATCAACTTTTAGCCAAGATTTTAATTTTTTACTTAAATATCTTTTAAGAAGTTAAAATAAGAATTGACTGTTAAAAAAGAAAATTTGAATTAAACGAAGTCTCTTGCTGAGGTTGACGACAACTTTGATATAATAGGAATTTATATCATGAGTTTCAGACCCAAGACTTATCAAGCTATTGTGAAGTCTACAACGCCATACCGTCCCGCACGCGCTGTGTCTATAAAGAAAAACACATCACCCACTTTACAGCGCGTATACCTCCAAATGTACAAATGGTTGCCACTCTCTGTCCAAATTGATCAAGTGCTCAGCGCTTCAGCCTGCTCCTCGAGTACAGAATAGGAAACATTCTTTCTCTCCAAGAAGTGATTTTTTTGTATCTTCTGCTTGGCCCATCAGGGTGCTTGTTTACCACGAGTGGAAACTACGAAAATACCATCGACTAGAAAGCAAGCCAGTCTGCTCTCTCGCGAACCACCTGCGCTGAAGATGTGCCAAAGTGGACGACAAAAAGCCAGTAATACAAATGCCGGAGCGCGGCATCCTTGAGAAGGCTGCGCCAACCAAAGCAACACCCACCCCTACTCTCACAGCCATTTCCAGGGGTACCCTGACCGCTGAGGTCGATCGTTGGGCATGCATGACGATCAAGAACTCGCATTCGATGCATGTGAATTGAATTCACACACAGGCAATGTTGTGTTTATACACAGATTTACATGAATGTCTGAAAACGGTTTACAATTATTACCCCTGTTCATCAGGCCACGATATCAGTTTAATCACGGATCTCTGCATTATTCCAGAACAGCATAATCTGTGTTGTATTACGGTACCTGATGTTCTAGCTACATGAATTCCCTGTCATCAAAATCCATGCAAAAAGGATCGAGCGTCCATGACCCGCAAAACGCTGGAGATTCTGCGACAATGCGGGACTTCCGAATTTATCGTTATAGGGGCGGCAATATCTTGCCGTTCTATTTCGTTGGCCTATTTTGTTTTCTGACTGGGTTGTGGTGTACAATTTACAACATGTTGAAAATATTGCAAATTGGTGACGCAATTTTTGACCTCAACTTCTGATAGATCTATCATCCACGATGCTATTGGGTAAAGATATAAGGTCCGTGGCTAAACTAGGCAGTGTGTGTCACCAAGACGTAAACGTTATTTTGAAATCGCGAGACTTAAGGGCCGGTCACACTGGCCACGATAAACGATAACGAAAACGAAAACGATGTGAATAAACGCTCTCTATTGGTGGATGGAACGCGCGGTAATACGCGCGCGTTCCACCCACCAATAAGGAGCGTTTATTCACATCGTTTTCGTTTTCGTTATCGTTTATCGTGGCCAGTGTGACCGGCCCTTTAGCCTACGTGCTCTTTTATTTATCAGGCACAATCTCTGATTTGATCTCGATCCACAGTATGATCGAGAGCGTAACTCCGAAAGACCGCGTCCCTTCCCTAACCCTTCCTGACCCCGTCACAATCGCCGGCCCGCGCTGGACCTGAAATCGTTTACTCCGCTCGTGACATGAGACCCTAACATCACTCCACCGCGTCAACAACAAAGCGGGCCCCACGTTTTACCTAAGAAATCACCCCTCTCGTGAAACGGAAATAAAATATTGTATTTATGTTACTGTATTTATCAACAACCTCGTGACGGTATGTTAAAAAAGTAAACATTCGTTGTGTTAATGTAAGGCTGATACATCGTCACCCGTGAGTGATAAATAGTAGAATCAACTTACACATTGAACATGAGAGGTAAGAGAGAATCATGATTAAAGTGGCACATTGACCCATGGAAAAAGTAGGTCATTTCTTAAAGGTGCAGGGCGTCTCGAAATTCCTGAAAATTTACTCTTTTCAAGTTTTCTCCCACTCTTGTACATGTTTTTTTCTACGAAATAAAACTACCATTATATTTCACAGTTGCGGAGAACACACAATAACAACACGTATTTGCTTTTTAGTTCTCTGCAAAACGTCTGTTCGCATTTCCAGTAGTCATACGCTCACGGTCCTATGGTGCCTACTTGGGCCGTTTATTATTTTTCTTTCTGGTAATGAAACCAAGAATTCCTCAAAAGTGCCCTAGGCACTGTAGAAACCTGTAGAGAGAAGACAATGAGAAGAAGTTACAGTTTTAGGAGGTAGGAGGAAAACCCTCGAAGAATATTCTCGGGAAAACCCACGGAATCAGGTAGGGACTGAAAACCCAATCCACATGTGGACCAGGGCAGGAATCGAACCCGGGTCACAGCGGACAGTAACCACTGCGCCAACCTGACTCTTCAAAAGAACGACACTCTAGCAGCTAATTAAAATTGCATATAGCTTTTTATCATCTTTGTAGCGCGTATCATTAATTTCTTACTTGAATAGGCTTTACTAGTTACAAGTAGCAAACCATGATTTTAATTGCACAAACATAATGGTTACTGACTGACTTCGCTATAACGAACAGCTGTATACCAAACATTTGCCTAAACGAACATCCTCTTAGGCTCCCAAATGGATATAGACAATGTAGCCTACATTGTAATTCATTATTCACTATACAGGGTGTCCCAATTTTTAATAATGTAACCTGCAAACAAAAGAAACATATGACTAACCTATATGTACAAGGACCATTATTATGGTTTTATAACTACAGGGGTATAGGCCTATAAGCTTCCTATTGATATCTTGGATACATTTCTCTGGTCATGCATCACTGAATTCCACTGTCGTGAAAATGGTATGTAAAAAACCTTTTTGCTGCCTCCTTGCTGTCAGAATTTGCTTTGTCCGGGGACAGAGTAGTCGCACTTATTGAATCGCGCTGTGGAATGGCCTCCCAAGTCACCCGATTTAAGTTTTCCGTTAGGCCAAAAAATTGTTGTGTTGCCCTGGGACCGACCAACCGTAAAAATCGACAGATTCAAGGGTCGGGTTTTTGTTTTCGTTTTTTTTCTCAATAAAATATCAATAAAAACATAACTCAGTCTCTCTGTCTCAAAAAGTGTTTGTGTTTGATGTACATTCTTTACTTTATGCGTATTTTCATGTAAAAAATGAAACAGGGGGTTCGTTCGGGCTGAAGAGTAGCCTAGCTGACCCTAAGGCCAACAAAAATATATGTTTGATTGTCCTCGACCGCCCGCCCCTATTTTTCGGCCCGAGCCAAAACATTTCAATTTTTTTCCCTTTAAATTTTATCCCAAAACTCGAATTGATTTCGCTGGTTGATTCGTTCCAATCTCGTTTCCATCTTTATTTGTAATGCACAAACACGACCCTACCTTTTACTCCAAAGTTTGAAAGTTCATTTTCTAGTATCAGTGTGTGACTTCGCACAATAAATATCTCGATGGAAATACACGCGGTACAGAATTACACAAATGCAGCGTGGCCACTCATCAAATTTCAAATTCCCAAGATGCATCTAGTAAAATTCCCAAGAATTCACAAGACGATGGGAAAACACTGTGCAAAGAGCATCGGAATAAGCACTTTGCGCATGTGCAATCCATATTTTTCCCACTGGCGAAAGGGTGGGTGTGGAGGACAACCAAACAATGTTTTTTTTGGCCTAAACTTTCGGGTCTAGGGAGGTAAAGCAAGAAAAAAAGAACAAGGACAAAGACATGTATAAATATAGCGGAAGAGTAAAATTGAATCGGCAAAAAATTCGTCGTATCTCTCGATGTTTACAACAACCGAGAGAGAAAAGCAACCAACTTGCTTCTTCTTCGAATCGGTCACATTACGGTATTGATTAACCTCGTCCACAGGGCTTACTTTATTTTCAAAAGTTATGAACTTGTTTACTTCATAATATTATAACTTTATTCCACTGCAATGAATGTTTGCAACTGATCACGCTGGAAACTTGTATTAACCCTAACTCTCTAGGGTGTGTGGAAAATCATTACAATTGGAGGATTCAGGACTGTTAGGGTTAATAGAGTACCGAAGTGATGACGTAAATCAATGCAATGTTTGGAACCAGAATAAATTCTAAACTGCATGTGTTTGGAACTATTGCCGCGGCAGTGACGTCAGACTTCGGTACTCTATAGGATAGTTTGAATAAAGATTTCTTTGATATTCCAATCCCTCTTGAGTAAATGTCTTCATGTGTTTGAACCAGGAAAAAATTCCCGACCTAACATTTTTTTCCAATTTTACCTGTCCGAGGGCAACACAACAATTTTGTTTGGCCTTATTCCACGACATTTTATCTCGGAAACGTGGAAATATGGGTGGTCACTTTAAGAACTGTGCGACCACAATACAAGAACATTTAGTTGGCCCAATGATGTTCGTTAGTACGTCTAACCAAGATCTTCGATCCTAAATTTTTTCACAACGAATTTCAGAAAAACAACACATTTTCGTGTCTATCGCTGTTTTTTTTTTATTTTTTTTTTTAATCTGTTTAATCTTAATAACTTTAGGTCTGTAGTATTGCCGAGGTCACATTTGTAGGTTACACAGTGTGAATATGCTGCCCTCTACTGATATTAACAATACAATGCCAGGCAGATAGGAACACAGGGGCACATCAAACATTTTAAGCGTACTTCCGTCTGGGTTTGCATCTTAATTGCCTCCAAATCTATGTCAGAAAAGATAAGCCCATTCCAGTTGAAATTCTCAAACAAATAATTGTGCTTACAAATGATACAATAGGCCTATACCGGTATCTTTACAACAGGTTAGGTATAACATCGCACATGTTGGCTGCAATTAATCTACAGAGGGAGCTGTTCGTCAACGAAAATGTCAAAGGTCGCGATATCAATAATGTTTTTGTGCAACTTCTTTTTGAGAAATGAAAGATTACATCACTTTGCCGGAGTTCGTGTGTATACCTATAATGGGGTAAAGTACATTCAGAAAACGATATTGAGATTTTTCTGCTAAACAAAATAGCATAGGCCCCCTATCTTGAAAAAATCTGGGAGACTTTTACTAACTGTTAAAATCTGTAAAGATGTAACAAGAAAAACATGCCATTGACACAGTTACATGCTTTAACACGATTTGACAAGAGACCCAGGGCATGAGTGCATGAGTGAAATGAAACGGATGTGAACACGTTTACTGCGACCTTTGGCGGCCTCCTCGCGTTTTTGTACATGAATCACAGTTTGCAATAAGAGATCAGCATTCGGATAACGCGGCGTACAGGTTCGCTCCATCCTGTGACCTATACATTCTCTACCGGCCAGACACATCTAATCACGGAGCTAATCCTTCTATAATCCATCCAAGCAGGGGCGCTGCGCATCACGCGGGAAGAAGTCAAATTCGACTCGGCATCGAGTCGGCCTACACCCTGTCGCTAGAGTGGGGTCCGCAATCTTTGTAAACGAAAGCATTCTGGTGTTCTAATCCCAATTTCCCCTGGTTTCCTGGAAGCTATATGAACAATGTATTCGCATAGGGCCTATTCCCCAGCGAGTCGTATGTTCGATGGCGGGCATCACATGTTCGAATGTTCTTCGGGCCAGCATAATTGGTCCGCATTGTTGGAGATATCAAGTTTCATAGAGTGCACATGTAGGTGGGAAATTGGGGGGAAATTGGGACAACAGTCTCCACCCCACTTGTCAATCTGAGGAGCGAAGGTATGACTTTGCCCCCACCCCCAGATGATTCTGACTTTTCCTATGACATCGGTGTTTATCGACAATGACAGTAGTTTTTATTCGTGGTTGTCAGTGTCAGTTAACACAGATCCGTCATGCTCTGAATTGTGCAATGTTGACCCAGATTCACAGGGTGCCTTATTTTGTACTATAGGAAACTTCTCAACCCCTTATACAGTGTTCTCTGTATAAAGCTGTCTTGTTCCTTTCTTCTGCTGCTGATGCCTATTTAGCACTGCTCAGCTCTGCTTAAAGGTTCGGTTCGGTTCGGTTCGGTGCTGTTCCGGGGCTACTTTAGAATAAGTTCTGGGGTTAGTTTGCCTCTCTGGTATATGATCTTTTTGTTAATTTGTTCAGCCCTGATCTTCTCTGCTTTGTCTGCCCTTAGGACGCTTTCATCCGTTTGTTTTGCTGCTCCGTCGACGCGTCCTGGGCCCAATTTCATGGCTCTGCTAACCACAGCTTTCCGCGCTTACGATCACAATTTTGCGCTAACAGCGCTAGCGGGAAAATTCTGCGCTAACCCTGTAAGCACAGAATCCTTAGTTACGGGATGTACGCATGCTCAGGAGCCAAAATTCCCCGCTAAGGCCCCGTTCTCACTTGAACGATTGTCTACGCGAATGCCGTGCGACTACCAAATCGCACAGGGCGTACGGGAGTCGCACGGGAGTCGCACGGCAGTCTGTTGATGATTCGCACAGGTTGTAGGGGTGTCGTGTGTAATTCGGACGGGTCGCATGCCCGTGCGAGTGTTTTTAAATGTTGACAATTTCCATACGGCTGTCGCACGGTTCGCAAAGTTCGCATTGGTCGCATGGGGGTCGCACGGCAGTCGCACGGCGGTCTGATAGGTCGCACGGGAGTCTGAAGAGAGTCGCACGGCTCGGCCGTGCGACTGCCGTGCAACTGCCGTGCAACTGCCGTGCAACTGCCGTGCAACTGCCGTGCAACTGCCGTGCAACTGCCGTGCAACTGCCGTGCAACTGCCGTGCAACTGCCGTGCAACTGCCGTGCAACTGCCGTGCAACTGCCGTGCAACTGCCGTGCAACCTGTGCGAATCTCATGAGAGCCGGCCGGTGCGACTGCCATCAGACTGCTGTACAAGCTGTAGGAATCTAATGCAAGTGCGGTGCGCCCCCATGCGAGCGCGGTGCTGCTGCCGTCCAACCTGGGCGGATCTCACCAACAAACATATAAAAAGCGGCCTCAGCGGCCTGAAAATCATTCGCCACCTGATGTTCAAGCTGTCCACACCAAGATGGAAGACAACCAGAGAAGACTGAGAAACAGGAAAATTCGTTCGGAAATCACACGAGAGAGAACGGGGCCTACGCTGCCGTATAATTTTCTGCTACAGTAAGCAGAGATTTTTCGCTAACGGTAAGCAGAGCCATGAAATTGGGCCCTGTATCTCGGCTCGGCTCGGCTCGGCTCGGCTCGGCTCGGCTCGGCTCGGCTCGGCTCGGCTCGGCTCGGCTCGGCTCGGCTCGGCTCGGCTCGGCTCGGCTCGGCTCGGCTCGGCTCGGCTCGGGTCGGCTCGGGTACTGGCTCTGTTCCCGGCTCTGGCATCATTATTTTTGTTAGAGGGATACAAGGCTTGATCAGGCCTAAAAACACAGCTTTTTCCTGGTTTACACCTGGTTTTTCCTGGTCTTCAATAAATACTGGTTAGCATTCATTTACTACAACTTTTGCCAGCCTGAATGGTTAGTTTGGCTAAAAACTTCTCCATAGCTGTAGTCGAAGCAAAAGAAACTGATCCTTAAACGGGATATATCAAATTGCAGAATGGAGTACACTGTACCCCTATAAACATGCCGACAATTCACAACGGAGTTTTCAAATACCACTACAGAGGTAGACACTTTTCCATTTATAACGCAGTATTTCTGTTTTAAAACAAAACAAAAACTACAGACAATATTTTTAAGGGAATCAATTAAAATCATCAATTAGAACAGCCCCCTTCATTGAATTAATCCATCAACCCCCTTCTCTAAAGTCGATCTAATGACAAACCAAACACAATCGTCCTCCCACCCCCACCACCCAAAAAAGACCGGCGTCCGTGTGACTGGGTCCCGTAGTCGGAATACAGCTGAAGCGATGCGAGGGAGTGATCCCGTCTTCCCCCTGATGGCTGTACCGTGTAAACAGCCTCTCCCCTGAAGAAGACAGGTGGCCAAATACGCTGCCTATTCATATAGTAATCTGCGGGGCTAAACACACACGGGGGACGGACGGGCTTTCCACGGAAACAGACGGATTTACACATTGAGCAAGGTTTTATCGCTCTTTTTTTATACGAATTTATCAGTCTCTCAAAAACTATTATTTTTGTGTGATAATGATTTTAAAAACTACTACGTGATCACATTTCTGCATAACTGGCATACTTTTCTACACTCTAAAAACCGCCCATGCCAACGAGTAACCTAAAAGCTAGAATTTGAGGCACTTAATATGACACAAACGGGAAAATCTATCTCAAATGCCGATAGAACCATAGTTTTGTTACTGCTTTCGCATGGAACCGAACATTTTCTATAGTTTTGTAGAAATAAAAATTGGGATAATTTCTCTGGAATTTGTTGGAGAATTATCCTCGATGTATTAGAGATCTTGGCCCACAGGGAATCCGTAAGGGTGTCAGGGTTGGCAATTCAAAATGTCGCTAACCCTACCACCTCTGATCGTAATAATTTACATAGAGTGGCTTTTTAGCCTTGTGTTGGGTGATTAAAAAAAAATAAAAAATGAGTGTAGGTACTGTTAATTTGGCACTGGCTTTTGTTGTATGGTTATGAAGTTAAAGGTATTTTGAAGTAAAGTGCAAATTGTTCAAGTAGCCTAACCGATATAGCTACAGCCGAATGCAGCCCCAGAATTTACGTTGATTCTCAACGGAAGGCATCGAACCCCCCGAGTAGGTTGTGTCAGCTTGGTGCCAGACTCTATTCCACCATGGACGGCAGCGAGTCTTGACGACGTCTGTTTTGGGAGTACATACGGCAACATCCTTGAAACTCACATGCAATTCTATGTTAAACCCTCCCCAGAAAGTTTAAATTTTAGTTAGGCCTACATATAAAAAAGGGGGGCTATGAAAAACTGCTTTGAACGTCCAAAAATTTGTCCAACAAAGTTCTAAAAATACAGTAACAGACCATCCCACCCAACTCTCAATGCATAATCAAGTTATTTTGAAATCAAGTAACATTGAAAATACATGTATGTGTTCCTAAGTGTAGGAATGGTGAAGGCAAGTAATTGTAGTGTTCTCATTAAATAGCTACATGTATACGCTTGAACAGGCTTATCACTGTGCTCTCTTTTGAAATGTAACATAATAAAGAGGTATGTTTCTTATAAGATGTATATATGGAAACATCGGTCTCATTTGGTCAAGCACCGCTTTGTACATTATGCCAAATCAGCATTTTCTCGTGAAAATTCACATTTTTCTAAAAAGTTCATTTCCTCGTGGCCGGGCGGTCTCGGGTTAAACGGTTTATGAATGGCTGAATTATACGCTTTCGTTTGATTTAACACTTTACCTGATTGGCTATATAGTTTTGTCGGAAAACGAATTACATGAAAATCTTGACCAATGAAATCTAGCGGCTGAAATACTCAGTCGTGACAAAATGTCCCGGATGTTATATACACTACAAACCGCATGCATGAACTGCGTGGCCCGTGTGCGTGACCCCGTACACATGGGCCAAATCTTTTATGAGACAAATGGGGCCAGTATTTTTTCAGATTTAAGTTAACAATCACTCACTTTCTAAACAAAACCTTCACTAATGCCTTCACAAAGTTTTATCCCAAGTATAGAAGGTTTTAGCTCAAGACAAATTAATTTAGCCCCCTCCCCCTGCACTGACACACACATTAGACTGTAAAACCTTGCCCGTGCGGTAAACTGCGAATTGCAAGATATTTAATAAACTAATTAGTGTGGTAAATTACGATTTTGTTAACGGTTTAAAAAACCAAGGTATATCATGTAAGTAAATATACATGGCTGGGGTAATATATGTATGTTTTATGTCATTATATTTAGCAACACAGAGCCAAGGCTATTAGTTTGTTTACATACTTATTTTATTGGGGTTTTGTGATCTTCCTACTGTATGCCTTGATTTCACCAGCCCGTGTTTCTCGTGGATGTCTTTTTATCCACTTGTATCACTGTCGTTCGTTTGTCTTTTGCCCATTATGTGAGAATCATCCAGCGTGGAACGTCGACCAGACCTCGCTCCATATCCCATCCCTCCCTTCAGATACCAGAACCTCCGTAATGTTGAGGAGGGACAGGTGAACCACGCCGTAAACATTGCAATAACAACGGTCATCCATCATTTACGATGGTAGCTTGCAGCCACATACTCCACTCATTCAGGTGGGATGTATAATGTTGCGTGTATACACACCCTCTCCAAACCATCCAATGACTACACTTACACCGCGGCAGTGAAGTGAGTGAACTTGTATAAGTGGCTACGGGCGCCACTATTAACCAGCATGTATACCGCAAACTAACAAACGGCTTTGTAAAAGAAAAAGAAAAACTAGAGACCTAAATAATAACCCTGCTATGCCTGGCTTTTGTTGTTGAACAGATTTTGGCGCGTCTAGACTCCTGTTAGCTACAGCAAAATGTGACAGACAACGCCTCTCCTGTATCTCCTCGGCTGTTTGCACAGGGCCGGAGAACAACCTACACGTTACCATTGTGCCGCGAGTCGTACGTACACATCGTTGATAGCACTTCGCCTTAAAGCGACAGTCTTTCTGGACCCGTGTGGCTCAGCTGAGTAATGTTCGCGGGATCGAAGGAGGGAAAATTGTCTAGGATTAGCATAGAAAACAAATCACTAATTAAAAAAGAAGAAAACTAAAGACACAGAAAAGAATCAACGTAGGCCCTACAGCTACAAGGTTACAAGAACTATGTGTCCCTGTACAAGAAAGGAAAAAAAACAATATTAAACTCATAATGCTTATAGAAATCCTTTCTTGATCATGGCTTCATAATTATTTTTGAATAACATCGAATGCTGTGATTTACAATATTTTTATTTGGATATTCATGTTTAACTGTCACTATTCATTCTATTCATCTTCGTCTTCCCCCTTTTTTAATACGTGACTACTTTCAAAGAAAAAAATAATTTGGCTGAAAAACGATTACGTGTGCCCGTAAATACGACATGCATACAAAAGTATGGGTAACTTCCTAATGCAAAGAAAGTGATGGAAGAAAAACGACGGCTAAAAATTTATTTTTAAACAATCGCGTTGGATACTCTAATGTAATAATGCTTTGATATTAGAAATGGGACAATAGTTCCTTCGAAGAGGACTAATAAACTCGAAACACAACTGGGAAAAAATCAACGAGAATATGACCAAACGACGCCGGGACCCGCGCCCCGTCATTCGGTGTGCCGGCCCCAGCACGTCGGGGTCGTGTTATATTCTAACTGATAAGCGCTTTATCTCGAAGCCCCACAAAAGAGGCATGAGAATGGAATAACAACAAAAAACACCAAGACAAATGAGAATCGATTTAGTGTCGCCCACGACAGATATCACTTCCCACAACTAAAAACTGCATGCCAGTTTGCTGTTTTTGTGTTTTTCTCGCTGTGTTTTTTTTAGACATGGGAGGGAGAAAACAAGCAATTGACAACTCGGGCCTGTTGAATGTGGCGCTCGTTCAAGCTGACCCCGCGATAAGGTAGCCGGGAAACGGCCGGTGAAGAAGGCTGATCTGGGTATTGTATCCTCCTCCGGACGCGGCTTGGCTGTTGTTGCTCTGAAATATCACACGGGTGTCGGACTTATTATGAACTTCGCCGCCGTCATCTCCTTGCACGTGAACCGGTGCCACATGACTTTCCGACTCGCATGAAAATTCGACCTTTTTCCCATGATGCATTGCAAGAAACTCTTTTAAACAAAAGCACTTTAGCAACATTAATTTTAGCCTTATGTGGCCCCAAAATGCCTAAAATTCCAAAATTGTCTGAGGATTTCTTTTACGGTAATCGCCCATCACAAGGCCAGAAGGCCACTCAAAGGTGCGGGCTACAGAGAAAAATATTACAGAACAAGAAAATATCTAGGCCTATTCTCATTTCTTTTGAAGAGGGAGAGATTATAATTTGGTGGAAAACAGGAGGATGTAGGCAGGAGTTCCAAAGTGCAGCAGTACGAGGGGAAAAAACTGGCAGAATATCTCAGAGTGGCCTTTGGAACAGTAGCGTATCCAGCTTTTTGTGCCAGGGAGGGCAAACAACATCTGAACCGTCTTAAAAACACTAGTTCTTTTATGTTTATTTTTATGACGCGTCAAATGCCGTGGGCAAGTTTTCAACCCCCCCCCCCCGGATACGCCACTGCTTTGGAACAGTCACAGTGAAGGGATGAGAGGAGACTGTTAATTCTGTACTGCGAGTGAAGGTGCGAACAGAAGGAACAACAAGACCTTTGATAGTATCTATAGAACAGACTCATTTATTAGAAGCAACAGAACGTCTAACATGTTCCCCCAGCAAGGTTCGGATCGCTTCGCCTGGTTCTATTTCAAAGCACCAAATCTGCTTAGCACAAAAAACTCTTGCTTAGTAAAACCAGGTTACCAAACTGATGTTTTACGTTAAGCAAAAATACAAGTCACATGTTACATAAGATGAAAATCTGGTTGATAATCCTGTTGTTGTTTTTTCAGGCAAAACTGTTCATGCTATAGCAATTGTTTTGTGCTTAGCAGCTCCGTGTATTTGGCCTCCGTTGATTGGCTACGGCCCCGGTTATAAAAACAAGCAATTTTTGTTTTTTGCTTGCGTAAATCCTAAATCTTATCCTGAATACTATCCTACGCTCTTACGCTAACCCAGGACTTCACTTCAATCCTCATGCACCCATGCCCCTACCATATGTTTCCCATTGTTTTGGTTTGTGTGTAGGGAGGGGCAATGGGCGGCGATCTCTGGGGCGGGGGGACACGTCCCCTAATATTGTTCTATTACATGCACCAGTAATACACCAGAATACACAAAGATCAGCACACAATTTCAAGGGGGCACAGAGTACAAAACACTAAACAATTATTGTTGGTTGTGTGTTTTTTCCTCCGTCCCCCAACCTTGACAAGAAATCGCCGCCGCTGGTTGGGGGACGGGCTATAACGCCGTGAGTTGGTATTTAACGGAGTCCGATTTTAACGTAGCATGGGACTGGTCGACAACCCATGCCCATTGCGCAAAACGATTGGTCGACAACACCTAATCGTGTGCGTGCACGTATATCAATGAATATTGGTTTTTACGAAAGACAGAAAAACCAACAACCAAGAGGAGGGTTTTGTATTTCCATCATACATAAATAATATTTTTTCCAATAATTTTCCGAATCCTCTCACAATCATAGCCGGGCGCAGAAAGCGTCAATCATCTTGATAACCGCTGATTGCTATGTTTGCTCTTCGTATCTCGACCCTGGCATACCATAACCCATTCATATTATGCCATCCATCAAAATATGCTGTATAGTTCTCAGCTTGTCTGATGGAGGGGGGGGGGGGGGGGGGGGGACAGAACGTGCGGTGTCAGCCGTTAGAGCCCAGGTTAAAAAATTGGAAATTGATGGCGCGTTGGATCGAGAGCCAGGGTTCAGGGTTTTCTGCATGTCAATATTAGGTAACGAGGTTTTGGTGTAGTTGAACATCAAGACAGTTTCTTATTGACTTTAAGATATGAGCTGGCGTCGACGTGGGAGTTCAACAGGGCGATGGGAATTCATTTCCATTCTTAATTACGGATTCGTTTGAGAGAAAAATAAAGGATGGGAATTGAATGGATTGATTATCATCTAATGCTTCTAGCAAGAGAATCAGGGATTCATGATCGTAAGCGCCGATGGCACGGTAGTTCACATGCCTTAGAGTATGGTTGTAAATCGGGGGCGGGAGGGGGGGGGGGGGGCGGTGGGTGTGAGCAATAATGTTCTTTGCTCCATTTTTTGGTCAAGGGTCAGTGGTCCATAAAATCATAGAATCATCTCATGATTTTTTCAATACCATGATTTTTTTAAAGCGTATTTAGGTCATCCACACTAATGACCCCATTTGGTGTGACAAAGGGAGGAAAATTTGAGATTGTACCGGTAGTTATTATATAAAAAAAATTTCCATTGATTTTTCTCACAATGCATCCAGTACCCATCAACAAAATCAACATCTAACAGAGTATTTAAGAAATTAGACCTGCGATCATCTTCAAGATGTTTATGTTTGTAACAAACCAAACAAGTAACATTTCTGGACGGACATATTTCACATAATGTCCGTCCATGTTTGAACATAATTTATATCCAGGGCCGTTGCCTGCCCGCAGACTGGAACTTTACCTATATAGCTCTTGGATTTTGCTAAAACCTGCCAAATACATTACGTTTTGGGCGCTACAGTGACTAAAGGATTAATTACTCTTTTTTAAGGGGGGGGGGGGGGAGGGCTGACCATTAGCGTTGTCTACCAAAATTATATAGAGGGTGGGAACATAATCCCCTGTTCCCAGGATCTTTTCCCAGGCCAGTCATTCAACAATAAAGAAAACCAAACAACGAATGTTGCAGATTACACCCATCCCTTGCCAATGCTCATTCTAACTTTTATTAGAATTAGATATACATGTTCTCGGCAAATTTGTACGCGGTGTCTCTTGTGTGTCCTGGGAAATTTTTGAAAATGTGTTTTTCTCTAATTATTATTATGTTTAAGGACATATTAATGCAAGCTTCGACTTCTTTGGGGTAACATTGGTCACTATTGTTTTTATATGGCACAAAATGATTGTTTTTACGAACTCGGTATTAATATATTGTAGACACTATAAAGCAGCTGATTCGTAACATTTGACACCTGCAGACACCATCTGGCCTTTCAGGCTCTCTCACAAAAATATAATTATTATTTTGAATTACAAACTTATTTTTGGCCAAAGGTTGGGTTTTTAGGCCCATTTCCAGACATGTTTAAAATGATGAAATTATGAATTTCAAATATTAAATATTAGTTTAACTATTTCTGAATGAAATGACACAAAATACATCACAATCTGCTATATATTTAAGCAAATAAAAGATTTTAAAACTCGAAGTGGCTACTGACCAAAGTTACCCAGATGACCAAAGTTACTCCATCTTACATAACAATGGATGGCCGACTGTGCAATTGTCGACCGTAAGTTTTAAAATAGCCACTCCTGTGCAACCACTAGGCGTACCGCTTTGTTAACTGTTCAAATTCGTACCCTTATTGAGAACCACGCTTATGGGTTTAAAGTTATTAAAAAAAGGTATTTTTCCGTAACTGTGAAATTTTAAGCAAATCGAGGAAGTGTTAATTAATTAATTAATTTATTTCTGAAAACCAAACGGTCGTGTAATAATTCCGTGTTAAACAAATTTGCAAATAACTTTCCGACGAACTTTTTTGTATTCTTGTTTGTCGCATACGTAGTTCAGGTGTTCAACTTTTATGGGTTCAATTACACTGTGGCTGAACTTTTATGTTTGTGAAGTGGGGCAATTATTTACAATCAGTGTGAACAGGGGGGCTGATCTGAGAGTTAAGTATTTGTTATTCTGGGAAAGCAAAGGCTTACAATAAATCATAGTTTTCCATTGGTTGTCATGGTCCGGAATATGGAGGTTTTTCACTCCTTAATCCATGGGCCCAAAGTGCGTAACGGGATTATAGAATTTCGAGAGGTGGCTTCACAAAAAAAACTGCATGGTAGCACGCAATGAGGTTTAATATTTAAGGGCCATTAATCACAGAAAATCCACTGGAAAAGCAACTTTTTCTCACTAGCATGTGAGGGACCAACCCGGAGAACACGGAGCACCCGTTGTTTTGTTCCCCGGTAAAACTTGTGAAAAGCATCCATAAAAAAATCCCCGGTCATAAAAATCAGTGATGCCTTCATGAAATATCACATCACCATCTAGCCTCAATCTAGGCTGAATCGCTGGATGTGGTTGAATCAAATCAGAGTCGTTAAAATTGTTGGATTTTTCTCCTTGGAAAAAAATATAACTGGGCTCAATCAGTGCAAAAAGTGCACACAGGTGACGTACGTACGACCACTTTATTCTTAGCTTGGATTTTATTGAACGATATGTGGTGCAATGCCCATCGTTGTGCAGTCAACTTTAAAGTGCATTTACACTTTCAGAAAACTGGCATCAAAAGTCCCCGTTTTTTACATAAAACCATACTTGGTGAAAGTTGGCAAAATTATTAAGTATTAAAAAAATGAACAATGTTCAATTCAGAACAACCATAGAATCCAGTGTACGTTTCCAGCGGAACGAACACTGCCCTCTGTTGATTGGTGTGGCTATGGTGTGGATTACTGTCACTAAGTTATTTTCTTCGTCAAACAAACCACAAGGGAAACTGACTACGTAGCCCCTAAATGTGAATACATTTTAAAAGTGAACAAAGAAAACTGGCAGGAGCGGGATTCGAATCCCAATCCTGACAGTTTTCTTTGTTCACTTTGAAAATTTAAGATTTTTGTCTTCACAGATAAACGGAAGCTGATTTAGCAAGAAAGAAATCTGAGCTGACGTAATATAATTTCTTTACACAAACTTTCCGATCTATATGCAAGACTGATGCAATTTAATATAAGGACATTTTTGTTCTGACAGTGACCGCGGGCTTTTTATTGTTTAAAGCATTCTTTGAACCAACTCATACAGTATTTTATTTGCACACATTTCCACAGTTGCACATAAGTCGCAATGAAAAAAGTCTCTCTGTCTATACGTGAGTTTTAATGTGTGTTTAGTCATTCACGAGCCAATACAGGCCGATACAATAGCCATATCGCTGTGTGTCACTCCGGGCTGCCGAAACGTCAGATTGCAAACCGGTACCAAACTGCAGCAAAACAAATGGAAGAAAATTCATTTAATTGAATGACTATATATAGGACTGCTTTAATATACAATAAGGCATGTAGGCCTGGTATAAAGTTGGCGGAAAGGCACTGGATAGTAGTATTGACTACAATGAGAACTAGGCCTTTCTGTCGCAGTTCATACTGCAGATGCCAGGCAGTTATGACGTTTCATTGACGGTGTGAAAATACCACAGGAAACAGGTTTTCGCGATGGCGTTCTGTATAATTATGTTATCACTTTCCTGTCATTCAAAGAACTGATATGCGTCCTTCCAAAAACACAAGTTTTCAGCCTGTTTACAGAAACCAACGCCATTGTTTAGTGGCGAGTGCATAGCGTTTACAATGTACACATCTCTATTTACCATTAGCTGAAAGGGCCTGCCTTTTATGACTTAACCTGTCAAGTTAATTGCGAAAAGAAACTTATCTTCGCCGAGTTTTGCAAATCGCCCTGCCTTTATCATTGGTATCGAACGACCGCACGCGCAATTGTTAACTGTTTTGTCCTAAACGTACGACAGCGACCACACAACTGATAAACTGTTGGAAGTAATGACAGAGAGCTATTTGGGGAGTTATCCCTCTGCAATATGAGCCATATCAGACTTTTGTCACAGAAAGAACTGGCAGTATCTTGCCACATGTTAATAATACATTTTTCGTACACGGAATGGTATTCCAAAACGGGATGTTTACTCCGTCTTTTTGTATTTTACAGATAAAGGGTCGATTTCTTTTTCTTTCGAATTGCGAAGTCACAAGGGTAAAGTACTTCAATGAATGCGAGTTTTGCCAATCATTTTTAAAGGTAGTACCGGACTATACAACATTTGCTTTTGCTGTAATTTTCAGAAATGAATGGATTTGGGGGTTAGTATTTTATAGCAAATACTGTAACACCTACCGGTACCTGTGTAGAGACTTGGGTATATAGATACCGGGAAAACAGAAGGAAAAATGCTGCTCTTGTAGTCTGGTTCCCTGACCTACTCCAGACAAAATGGAGGAATTTATAAACGTCAGGAAATTATCAGGTCGGGGAACTAGACTGGCTTACACCCGTCCACGGATGTGTAACAAATTGCCAAACAAAATGTGGTCTAACTACAGTTGGTAAATTGGTACAAAAGTCCACTTTTCTTGAAAATGACAGCACACGAGGTGCCATGATTTCACAGGATGCTTGAGCCTATATTATTTACTTACATTCAAGTAAGGTATTTCATAATAATTCAGTAGTTTTGTTTTTTGATGGCATGCAAATGTTGTATATTAGCTTTAAGCATTTTTTTACGTGACCATCTTGGTATACCAAACACTGACTTGTGACAACGGGCTCCTTGGTCTGTTTTTACCCTTAAAAGTGTGTATGAATGTATTGCTAGGAGGTTCAGATCTGAATTTTGGCCAATTTGCACATTATAATTGTACGCGACGTGAAAAAGGAACGAGATTTCCACATTTAGCGCACATTGCTGCAAGACTATACATTTTGAGAGGCTGGGTATCTCTATTGGGTCTCGAGCCAATCTTTTCTTCTTGTACTAACTAACGAACCCCGCCCCTCGAAAAATTTCATAACGGTGGATAACATTCGTTACATACATTTTAGGAGCAAGGACGAATATAGAGCCTGAAAGTAAAAGCTCACGCGGCGGGCTTCCGGAGACCTCGCGCAGCCCGCCTATGGACATTTTACATTGCATTGCTCTTTCACCTGCCATCATTTTTGGTAGAATGATTTCTAACTTTAACCACCCCAAGAAATACTTAGCGTGGAATTTAATGTCATTATTTTTCAAATAAAATTGTAGAAAAAACACTCGTAGACAGGGGAAAAAGGAAATATTATTTTTGACCTTAACATCCGTTATTAGCATACCAAAGTGAAACTCCGATTTGCGCTTTCCTATTCATTTCACCTACTCGCGTGAGAACGAGAATGTAGAAGTTGCGAAGCGCGCGTTTCTCTTTTTACCTACCTACAGCCGATGGGTTCTAAATTAAGCCGGGCTGGCTTGATTGAATGACGCACAGCCTCACTCACGGTCCTTATCAGCGTTACATTAAATTTCTTTCGAAATTTGTAACGAGTCATGTACGTTTATTTAAAAAAAATAGCTAGAAAAGAAATTAAATTTTATTCTTCTACTTAACTTTCAGTTTTCACCCAATGATTGCCACAACATTATTACAAAATGTTTATCTTTGTAAGAGTACACCGAGTTTCACTAGTCCGTATGTGTTTTAGATTTTCGGAAGTGAGAGGTCAATGTTTGGCATGATATTTCTCTTTCGCATCAGGCGATTTATTAGTTTCCATAAATTGATATGCTAGTAATAATTTTACAAAGGCCTTTTTGGGGGTGATTTTCTTAAGAATTCAATGTACCAAAATGTAGGCTAATTGCAAATTTTACAAGTTTTACACGTTAATTTTCCTATTTAAGGTCTCCGGATGCGCGTCACCAGGGGTGAACTTTCGGGATCTATAGGAGTATCAGGCAAGACCTCTGACCCCAACATAACAGTGTTACGTAGGTTTTTTGCTTCATCTTGAAGGTACGAGTTCTAATAAAAGCATATTATGATATTAAGTGGTTAACATTTGAACTCCAAAGTTCCCTCTCCTATAGACGCGCACCCCCACTCGATCTCGCCGCACTGAGGGAAGGGAGGATACATGGGCGAGTTAGAAGCTTCGTTGTACTGGTTTTTTGGCCATAACCTTTGTTGGTTAAGCTGCCAGGCGTCGATTTCATTAGAGCGACTTAGCACAAAATGTTGCAGGGCAAATTGTCCTGCTAGGAAAATAAGCCGGGAACCAGGCATATCGCTTACACATAACATGCAATATTGGTAATCTGTCTTTGCAATGTTTGTGTTACAAGCAGCCCTATGAAATTTCTCCTAGCTCGGTGTGCCTATTTCGGCTTAACAAATTACTGATTATGCTTTAATTAAATACAACAACTGTGATTGGCACAGTATGGGCAACCATGATCCACCGACATATTCACACAACTTCAAATGGGAGAATTTCAGAGCAGCAGACATACCAGGACTGGTCGTTTTTCATTGTTGCTCAGAACTATACGCGCGCATGCTCAGAACTATACGCGCGCATGCTCAGAACTATACGCGCGCATGCTCAGAACTATACGCGCGCATGCTCAGAACTATACGCGCGCATGCTCAGAATTACGCGTGTATGCTCAAAACTAGCAAAAAGGACGCGGTATGTCTGCTGCCGCCAGGCCCGTCAAGGGGGTGGGGGTTCGGGGGTTCGGGGGTTCGGGGGTTCGGGGGTTCGAAAGAATAATACAAAATATTACAAAAAAACATCGAGGCACACAAAATCCGCACGACCCCTCAAAAATTGTTCAGAAAAAATAACTCTCGCCTTTGAGTTGTAAACACAAGCGTTTTGTTCAATCAAGCAATCCCGGCGTCCGACACTTATATAATCATACTCAGTTCATTCTTGTTAGATTTCCGGTTGTGGGGGCAGCGCCTCCAAGTTAAGCGTTCTCGGACCGTCAATTGATGGCTCAAATTATTTGGAAATTTTGAAGGAACGTGATTTAAAGGTGACAGTTATGCCAATGTGTTAACGATGAAAATAAGAATACTGGTAGTGGCTCACTCGAGGGCGGGGCCTGGGGGGGGGGCTTGAGGCAAGATGTGTCTTTTTTTTCCGGCGGCGACATGTATAGGGCCTATAGGGCACATTTCCGAGTAGTATAATACACCAATACATGTGTAAATGGCGCCGCCAACGTCAGAAGAGGCCTAACAAGACCCACCCCACCCCGATCCTAACCAACCCACCCACCCACCTCCACCGAGCTTTTCAAAATTATTTTCCGGGGGCTAGTAGTTTTCGGGGTAACTTTATTCCAAAAAATTGGGGGAAAAGTTATGTTTTTTTGAAATAAATTTTGAAGCCCCACCCCTAAGTCAAATCCTACCGGTGCACCACTAAATACTTGGCAGAGGTAGGGAACACCGAGAGGATCGAATTGCCCTTGATAATAATTATACTGAATGCTCAATAAAAGAAAATGTCACAGGTTGTCCCAACGTTTAATGGGTTCCTGCTAGGTTCGTAGTTTTGTTAAAGGAACTTTGCTCAGAAATAAATCCACACGGACAGCAAGTTATTACGTTGATCCTCTTTCTCGGGATAAAATGTTGTAATTCAATATTCATCACCCCAAGGTCATCACAAAAAATATACAGTGCATACAACAATAGAATTGAGGATAAGAAATAAATCAAATGGTGCAGTTCAGTTCAGAAGCCAAATCAGTGAGTAATCCCAATTGAATGAATGTCTTGAATCGCTAAACAATAATTAAAATTTGACTACATCCATGAGCAATAAACTCAATCCGAAAAATGTAAAATAAAGAAGTACCTTGAATCGAATAGGCACAGGAATTACTAAATAAACAAGGGTTCATCCAGTTAGGATTAGCACTGATATGGTACACGATAATTCAATTAGAAACAAAATGGCAAATACATCATATTATAAATACAGGTTATGGATCTTAGCTGGGTTTTCTGGCGCTTGCATCAGAACTTGGGTGTGGCTTGATGGACTTGACTGAGGCTTGACACGGGGGTGGCTCCGAGTCCGAAGATCAGGGTTCAGGCACACAAACCGAGTTCCGATGATATCACGAACAGGGGAATGGGACAGGTGTGTGGGGAGGCGAACCGGGTCGGCTCCCCAAAGCATGACCTATATGGAAAGTACTCTCTGTATCAGCAGAGCACAATGGTGAGGGTGAGAATGGCTATCATTAGAAACGACTTTAGGGAAAGTACAACGTTCCTAATAGTGTAAACGGGCACTCAATCTGAACAGCCTTCTCACCAGAGGTCTTAATCGCTTTCTGAATTATCGAGGATCAACATATTTGTATACAGAACTAAAAAATCTAAAAGCAATATCTCTAACTAAAATATGAAAGGCTTAAAAGAATGCTTACAAAAAAAGGAAAGAGGTCAAACTGCATATCTTTTTGGGATGTTCGCCCAGAACACATTTCCAGTGGAATGACACTTTCAGTATAACTATACATTGATCAAAAGTTCACCCAGAACATGATAACCACGGTCAGTACTCCGCACAGTGGTAAATACCATAAAATGCTAATCAAAACATCAGGGAATAATTGACTTGGCCAAAACCCAATTGTGTTGGCCTATAGCGCATTGCGGTAACCTTACTCAAGGTCATCCTGGGGCAAGTTCCATGTGGTTTGTACACACTCGCTGTACACAATTAACAGTCAGCAGGATGTCACGGGACATAACAGAAAAGGAAGGTAATGTGTAGGCCTATACACACACAATTTGGAAGACAATCAAAATATTGGAAATCTCGTGAACAAGACCAGTTAATTTACGGAAAAACGTGCATGTATGAATTATTGGTCATGTCATACGAATGATCGAAGTTTTAGGCCACGAGGTATCATATAAAAAAGTATGCAACAAGAATATTCAAAGTAATCGGAAATCAACCAAGAGGAAAATATAATTGTACACGGACTGAGAGTATAGTGACCGATTTAAGTGAATACTGCAGTCATAACAGAATGGTAATCGGCAATCACAAATGGATCTTCCAATACTATCGGGAAATCAATGAAATACAAAACCGAACATGATAATTTCGGTCAATAAATAACAGCAAAAGTGACATCGATCAAGAGTCGACCAAATATCAGCAATATAATACAAGTAAATACAGGGTACAAGGCAAAAAAGGTTAATATCTGAAGGCAAACGAATGCTGACTCAATATACTCATATTGGGGTTGTTCCACCCATCTTGAGATTGTCTCAAACCGAGTCAACATAATTCAAAATACAAAGTGTCCTGCACATAAGTCAATGGTAATAGGAAATACAAACTTCTTTTATACAATGAAAATAGGCTTACCTGTATCAGCAGAGCACAATGGTGAGGGTGAGAATGGCTATCATTAGAAACGACTTTAGGGAAAGTACAACGTTCCTAATAGTGTAAACGGGCACTCAATCTGAACAGCCTTCTCACCAGAGGTCTTAATCGCTTTCTGAGGAGAATCCGGCGATCGGGGGTGAATATTATTCCTTGACCACGCGCTCTGCCCATTTCGGTGGAACAATCTCATTGGTCAAAATTATGAAACCATGGAGATATTCCACCTTGGGATGGAGAGTGGCCAATCAGAAAGTTACTGACTACACGTGTTAGACATGGTCATAAAATGGCAGACAGCCATAACAGTTTTAGCCAGTGGCATAAAATGTAGCCATGTTGGCTGGGTTCTCTGGCCACATCCCCATCTGGTCAATTACTTATCTGTGTTGAGACAAAGGGGTCGTCTTAGCCACATATGGACTTGGTCAACTTAGGGGTAAAATCTGCTACTGGGTGCTAATTAAATTTACTGGAACATAGAGGTGGACCATGCTTCGAAATCGTGGGAACTTTTCCTGTCGGACCAAGTGTTAAAATGGCAGTAAGGGGGAATTTTAACAGGGGCTGACAAAAAGAAAAGAAATAGAAATGTACAATTGTGGCACAGACATGGGTGCATATTCTAAGAAGTCGAAACTGCATCAAAATGTCCTTAAACATAATAATATTAGAGAAAAGCCCGAACGACGAGACAAAACATTCCTTGGTTTTTTCCCGTATACCTTTAGAGTTTATGAATCAAAAGGCATTCTGGTGTTATGCCGGTGGAAAAAAAGTTATGTGATGTTGATGCGATTCGCCGAGGCGCTGTATATACCCGGCTTACCGGCTCCCATGTATGGCTCTTCAGGGCTCGGATCCCGGTCCATCACACCTCCTTCCCAGCTCATCCATATAACCCGAAGGTTTAGCACTATGAAAGGGAGGAACATGGCGGCACCCTAAGCCTTGACTACCGAGTCAGCGAAACGTGCCATGAACCTGTACGCATATGCTTATCTAGACTTCACGAGCGGTCCCATGCACTGAGCTTATCAACCAAGCCACTGTGCAGTTGGTGTTTGGAGACGGTAAATAGCCTACTCTTATAAATAATGACAATCACATTTCTGGAGAAAAAAAAAGAAATACTGAAAAACTGAAAATCGCACCCTCGACTTAGGAATCGACGAACGACTCGCTTAACCACTCGGCCACTGACCTGTTACTACCTAACAGCACTATTGAAACAGAGAAGAAACTACAAGGCGGCAGTAAAATACCCGAACATGGTTGAATGAACACCATTAAAGGGACACATTGCTTCTAAATTTTGGGATTTGGGCTATAAAACTGAAATGGATATGGTTGGGAAGCTTTTTTTAAAGTAGAATATAAAGATTCACATAACTATCCCTTCAAATTGCGTGGTTTTTGTTTAATTTCGTGACAAATAATGGTCCGCCATTTTGTAGAACCAAATTGTTGACTCTACAAAAATGGCGGACCGTGTTCACCAGTCGTATTTCCAGTCGCAGCTGGTTGAAGTACGTTCTGGCGCAGCACTGGCGATGTGTCGCGAGGTAGAGAATGGTACCTGGCGATCACCTGATAGGTTTACAAGGCCACTGGCTTCGGCGCCAGCCTAAAGACTCTTACAGCGTATTTTATTTCGACAGTGGTATTTACTACTGGAAATAAGTCTATGTTTCGCGGGTCAGATGTCAGGCGTCAGAGGCCAATTTTTTGTTTTGTAATCACTACTCACTAATTACAACACATTATACGTGTTTTTGTGCATGAACAACTCTTATAAAAGATAAGGAACATTTCCAAACAGCAAAATTTCATAACATTTTAAGGCAATGTGTTCCTTTAAGAATCACACCACTGTTATAACCCATCCCGTCTTTTCCATCCACGTGGCTTTATAACTATTGGTTTGAAAATGAGTCACCGGGCAGGCCATATACAGCCCCGCCACCGGCGTCTCAAAAGTCTCCCATTTGGACTGTGTCCACTCAGCTGTGCATGAAACATATAGGCCAGCTCTACAACACCACAGGGCCTTGTTGGTAAATCGTATTTTGAGTAAATCACCAGACAGCGTATATGTGTGCTCCCTATTAAGACGCAAGCGTGCAGTTCATTCCAAGGCAAAATAATTGAGAAACGGCATTATACGGGTAAACTCTCAAGGCTTGGTCTCAAGATTTACAACATGGAAGTTGAACATTTCACAAAGTACACAAAGCAATGGAAACAATCGTTTTAATCCCCTTCAAGACTCGGTTTATTGGGTACGTATAGATACCTTTTTCACGTGTCGTTATGGACTGCATAGCGTAGAGCACCACATGCGCGCATGTGGTTTAAAGAGCATCTAAAACGCCAACTTTCTTTTTGACTTTTTGGACTTTTCCGACAGTTTAAATACTCTTTTAACTGATGGAGATTAGTTTGCAGACGAGAGGGATTTTTATATTTAAAAAAAGGGTTGTTATTCTGAACCATTTATCCTGTTTCGCGAAAGCTCATTATGTATGTAAATGCATGTACGTGACCCCGTGACGTACACGTGTAGAGTCGGTTGATACTACAGCCAAACACTATGCATGTACGTACGTGGAGTTGATGCTGCTGGAAGAGTTTTGGTCGACATAACTCCTCCGTTTCCCCGTTTATTTTGTCTAATTTTCATATGATTTCAGTATGAGCATGGTTCTGAGATAATCATTATGCCTCGATCGTGTGTAGTTGGGGATTGCACGAGGAACAGCGACAAAAACCCTGACCTAACCTTTCTGCGATTCTCAGTGCTGAATAGAGTTCAAAGGCGACAGTGCAGGGTCCGCTTTGTAGACAATAAAATATCTGATTTTCGGCTGTCGAAATGGTCGAAAATATGTGCAGAACATTTCGCCAAAGACTGTATTGATGATAGTGTTAGTATGAAAACTCAGCTGGGTTTGAAGGCACAATTCCGTTTGAAGGCTGGAGCCATTCCAACTCTAAAGGCACCGAGCATTCCAATCCTGTCCCGGACTCACGCGCCTCAGACCACGACGACGTTCCATGCGGTTGCCGGCTCGAGCAGCCAGAGCCCCGGCCGTCTCCCTGGCTGTCCACGTCGCTCGCTTGACTCAACATGCATTGTACACGCACGGTACCGCATGCGCTGCATACGATTGAGTCTGGTACCTTATAACAGAAATTGTTTGTATGAGAAGGTGCGGGTCCTTAGGGCTGTATTAGCAAAGTCGCCAGACTAGAGTATAGCATCAGCTCGCACACAACTCACCGCGCAAGTCCCAATAAAAGCCGACTGCAAACAAAGGAAAGTATGACTCATAACTAGCTTTTCAGCAAGAACAAGCCTACAATCCCAATTCTAAATGTGTCTCACAAAGATGTCAACACTTTAAATATGTTTACCGTAGTGTTACACCTGAATCATGTGCAAAAAGCACAGCAAGTAATACTAGCCTTAGACAAAAAAATACGTACAGACTCTACGTAAAACATTGTCGTATAATACAGTGACGTCATATGTTTCTATCACTCGCGCGATACGGCACGCAGTTGACCTAGGCCTTTTCTGAATCGAGTCATAGTGGCTCAAAAGGAAAAGGCTCAATTTTTTATTTTTTTTTAGAATCTTGAAACTTGTTACAATAGTTTTGGGGAGGCATAAACTATCAGATAAGTCCAAAAAGTCAAAGAAAAAGTTGGCGTTTTAGTTGGTCTTAAACATGCTCCATACAATACATGCACAACAATCACTCCAAGGCGGTCCACTCCAAGGCGGTCCACACGTGGCGGTCCTCGTGGTGGTTTTGTTTACATTTCACGTTGGTCACGTGGGTGAAAAGTCCAAGGCCGCGATTCCGAAAAAATCTGCTGTAAAAAAAACATGGATTTTTGGCTACCGTTCACACGTGGTTTCGTTCATAAATTTGGTTCCACGGCCTTGAAATAGAACTAAAGGACAAAATAGTTCGTCGGTTCAGTTGGTGAAGGCTGCTAAAAGGTTCCCTAGCAGTCACATCATTTTGGCAAATACTACTGGGCCGCATTCAGAGCGCGAAAGAAATATCTAATTGAAATATAAAGCATTTCTAGACCTATACTGAGCTGCATGACGAATTAGGAAATTTAATGATGAATGTTAGGGCAAGCCGCATATGATGCACGATATGGGGCAGAGGGAATCCCCCCCCCCCCTCTTTTGTGTTGGTCATTGTGTTCCCGGAATCTCAGGAATTCTTTTCAGATGTCTAGGGGATGTGTTAGGTAACAATCGTCTGGAGAGTGTATAGGCCTAGGGTATAGGGACAAAAGCGGGTTACCCCTCTACTACCCCATATCGTGCTGGGTATAGCAAGCCGTGTGACTTCTGGAACAGGTAAAGAAAATACACAAGACGCTATTGAGCGATAACCAATTGCTAGCTAGCATGCATGCTACGCCTTGTTGCACAAATTCCAGCAATTTGTTTTCGTGCTCCACGCGTGTTGTAACTTTTGAAACGCATGTTTGAACATCTCTGAAAAGACGTTTTTCCTGTTGATCCCGGCCCCGGCAAAAATATAAAATGATTAATGTCATCGAATAGGATGGATGCAATCCATACCACAATGCTAAGGTCACATTAACTTAATAAATGGGCTCATTGTGATTAATTGTTTGCGTCCCGGCTCGTTTACGCTTCACATGCCTGCAACAACGATAACACATTTCACCGGGATAAAACAAACAAACAAACAAACAAACAAACAAACAAACAAACAAACAACATTTAGATCACATTAACACCGTATTCGTAAAGCCAACCACAGAGATATACCGGTAGTTCCTGCATGATTCGGTCGAAGTGTAAACCGCATTTTTTTCCTGCATGAATTAACCTATTAGGCACAATGCATGGATTTCTGGTTGTGTCGTTAAAAGTACAACTGCTTTGTGAAACATCAAACAATAACACTAAGCGATGGTGATTGATTGAGTATGGGAACTACATGGGGCATATTTGCCACCCGTTGAGCTCAATGAGACTTAAAGGTAGTAGACACAATTTGCTTTTGCTGTAATTTTCAGAAATAAATGGATTTTGGGGTTAGTATTTTATAGGGTGTTAGCAAATACTGAAACACTGACCTGTTTAAAGTTTTGTGTGCATAGATGCTGGGAAAATCATAGTCTGCATATAGAGAGAAAAAAATATCTTCTAGTAGTCTGGTTCCCTGACCATAAAGACAAAATTGGAGCAATTTATAAACGTTAGGGAATTATCAGGTCGGGTAACTAGACTATTTCCAACGATTGTCGGCCGACAATCGTTGGAAAACGATATAAATTTCCACTTATCTTGAAAACGACAGCACACCAGGTGCCATGATTTCACAGGATGCTTACAGTCTAGTACGGTATTTTGTAATAATTCTGTAGTTTTGTTTTTGATGTTGTATAGTGTATACCTATAATTGCTGGGGGTATATATTTGGGGACGATCAATTTCTAGGTTAATATACAAGGGGTTGGGATACCTCTGTGACAGAGGCGGGCTACTGATCCCGTTCATCCACGTGACTAGACAGAACCACAACGTGTGGACCGCCTTGTATGGCGTGATCGTAGTGCATGTATCGTATGGAGCAGGTTAAATCGCGCAGCACGCTTGGCTGGTTTATTAGCATCACTACACTGCGGTCCACTCCATGACAACAAGTGAGAAGGGTCTATAGTACGGCACAATATTGAGGTGCTGTGTGCAATTAAAGCATAACGCTGGTCCTCACTCGAATCACGGATTGCCTTATATACAGCCCTGTTATCATTTTTTCCCAGGAGATATACCCGTGGTATATGCGGAAACCATGAGCGACCCAGTTTACGTGAGTTTCTGAATGTTTTCCACAATTTTCCGTGTGTTGGATTATAATATGCTTAACCATGAACGCCCCTCTTCACGCCTCCGCTCAAGGTCTGACATTACGATGCGATTGGCGACATTTAAATATCATAGTCAAGTATCTTGTGCATCGAAAACTCGACAACCCCTTATAATTCATACCCTCCCATCAAAGGTAGTTCCTCTAGTCACAGTGTTACAAATAGAGGAATTTCACATTAACCCCTTCTGCGCACTTCCGGATTGAAAGCGAGAATGGCAGTGGCAAACAAAACAACGCTTTTCAGCACATTCATTCATGCATGAATTAATCAGGCCATATAAGGCAGCGCAGGCGCACGATCAGCATAAAGTTGTTTACTGTGACATTGAGATCCTCGTTTTCAAACGCGGAAGTGCGCAGATCGGCGCTAAACTTGTCGTTGTGGGATTCCTCTATAGGCCTACAGTACATGTATATAAAGGTGTTTCTAACCTCATTACGTCACTGAACGACTGTGTAGGACTTCGACTTTTTCAATTCCGTGTATTAACAACACCGGTGAGCATGCTTAGTTCTATAAGGCGGGGTGGGGATTGGGTTAAGGGTGCTTCAAATACCTTGTGGTTTATATACCCTGTGGATTATTTCGATTTCAACACTCGAAATAATCAGTTATGAAATGCACGGAATCACTGTTAGAACAGAAAAGTTGTTCACTATTTTCTCATTACTCGGTGGATGGTTTGATATTTCGTGCACTACTCAAAGTATGAAACATTGCCTGCAACTGTTTTGTCAGCTCTGCCAATGCTATATGATACATTTAAAGAGAAGTATAAAATAATTCATTTTATTCACTCGACCCTCAGAATCACCCCATGAGTACACATTTAGAACGCACTACAAAGCAAAAACCCCGCCAGCATGCCCGTGCCAACCCCCTTTACCGTCACGCCCACGTCTATAGAGCTCCTGATAGGTCCAGTCTGACCCGCCATAAACTCCGTTTTTATCCTAGCTGTCATCGACCTCGGCCAACATCGATTCCGAGACTAAAAATTATTCCCCCTTCCAGGTAAATGTTCCACTGGGGAGACGGGCTGAAACGACCGGCGCGCTTCCCGTGACGACAATGGCCGACAGCGATGTCCACAAAACACTGTAACCAATCAAAACAGGTGTCAGGCTCTCGTTTCGGATCGTTGGCCAATAAGATATCCCATTTAAGCCCCTGTTTAGGAACCAATCGAGGCATCCGTTAGGTGATATCATTAACCTATATCAAATGGACGGAGTGACCCCGATCGAGTCCTCCAATCACAACAGGTGTTAGTCATCCGATGATTAGCCAATCAAAAATTGTCTCGGAGCAAGTTAAGGTCACGGTATAGAAACTAAGTGATTTCCCATAATAGGTATGGTCGAAATAATAGTTTGCAAAAAGAATTGCATTATACAAAACATGCACAATACGATTCTTGCACGGCACCTTAATTGAGCCAGAGACTTAAATGTAGCGGGTAACATTTAGGTACGGGGTTGGGGCTATAGGGCTCCGATTACATTTAGGGCTCAGACTACATTTAGGGGTCGAGCTATATTTAGGTATACATGATTTGGGCTATATTTCGGGCTTAGTACATTTAGGTACATAGTTGGGTTACATTCAGGGCTTGGGCTGCATCATAGGTATACCGGTGCCGTATACTGTATACATGGTTTGGGCTACATTTTGGTTTTGGTTAGGTACAAGGTTGGGGCGACATTTACGACTTGAGCTAAACTTAGGTAGCCTACATGGTTGAGGCTTCATGTTGGGCTCGGTCTAGGCTAGATCTTGTTCTACATTTAGGTGGCGCACACTCACAACATGTTAATATCAACTTAACCTATCAAACTGCTACGAATGTCTCAGCCTAGTCCTGAAAATGCCGGTTCTTATTCTCAACAAAGTAAACTCTGGCCTTAAAGCATAACCTAAATTGATCCAACCTTACAAAATGTTCCAAATCACCGAACCAACTGCTGGATGTTAATTGAAACTTGATGATCGTTTGTGCCGAAATTAATGCGATGTTATGCGGGAAAAAATACCGGGCTGCACCTCCCAAATCCACCTGACAGATCTTGTTCGCCAATTAAACAAGACCCAAGGCTAATTACTTTACGATTTATTTGTCCATTTTGAACAGCGGAGTTAACCTTCTTTCGGACAGTGAACTCAAGTCAGACAAGGTATCGCCTTCTCGCAAGCAGAGATCCCCGGTCTGCTGTGCATCGTCCCACGGACGTTCACCCCAGGAGCTTGGGCGGGCATGCAGTTAGCGAGGGAAGAATACCAAGTATTAAATGATTTGTAAATTGTCAAAGCACTCCCTCGCCCGGGCCGCACACGGCGCCACCCAGCGCGCTGACACAAAATACACGGGGATAATATTGTTTTCTTTTGATTATGATATGGATGTTACAACACCAACCAAGCCGCCGGGAAGCAAGTTCGCTGGGAATGTTTCCCGTCAAGGCGAGTCGCACGGAATACCCCTCCTTCTTTCTTACTCGCTGCGCCCGTGGCAAGCAGCGAGCACCTGTCGTAGTGCCCCTAAAATTTACCGTAATTGCTCTTAGGTATTCCCCCGTGTTTCGGAGTGCGTTACCCCCAACGCCGGCCTGGAGGGTCCGGTGTGACAAGCAGGGATGGTGAGGACACGGTACATGTAGATTATCCTTGATGATGAAGAGAGGGTAAAATGATCACAATTTGCATTAGACACATCTTCCTTCCCTCCCATGTCGTCTGTTCATCCAATACTCCCAAAGAAATATCACCGATGAACAAAAAACACTTGAATTGATCGATCTCCTGTTACGATACGATCCCATCTGCCCTCACCAAGTCGATTTACACCGGATTTTGATTGGAAATTATCGCTGACATTTTTGCCTTGAATAGCCCTGGTTGCCAGGAGAGAGTACCGGTAACTTGCGACTTTCGAGGAAAACCAAATAGAAACTGACACAAAAATCCAAGCAACAAAATCTGTTATCTTAAAACTCGTAATTAGAAACTGTGCCTTTATCGCTATTTCAAAATCAAATTTCTGAACTCAAGACGGACAAAATAGAAGAGAGACCTTTGCTCTTTCATGACGTAGTGTATTGGCATATATGCTCAGTGCTCGTGCTTTCCGACACTATGAACATCTAACAAAAGAAAAACGGCGCGCTAACAATGAACATCCATTGTTACTTGGCACTAAATCCATTGTTACTTGTTCACAGTGCGAGAGCCTGTAGGAAAAACAATTAACAGGCTTACTCGGGCGGGACTTGAACCCATGACCTCCTGCTTACTAGTGCAGACGTCAAGACGGACGTTGTTATCTTCTAAACTGTGAAAGACTCTCCAAAGTGCACGGGTGTATGTATCTCTTTTCTGGATCAAATGTCACTTTGGCTCTCAACAGGACACCCAAATGGTGTCATTCACAACTAAATTGTCATCGTTACTATCTTTATAGAATTCACGCAACGCATACCACCACATACCGTAAGTTAACCTTTTCATTCGGAAAGGTTAACGTTTCAAAGCCAACGTTTTTGTCAAATTCGCCTCTCCCGAAATTTATCTGAGCTGACATATTCCGTTCATATAGATTGCTATAGTACCAAGTCTGCTCTGCTCACATTCTGTCTTCGAGATGCAACTATACGAGGGTCGGCTGAAAAGTTCGTATACTTTAAAAAACGAATTTGTTGAAAACAATATGGTTGGATTGGTATAGATAGGCCTATAGGCCTATGTCCAACCAATCCAATTGGTTGGACACCCTATGTGTCCAACCAGTCCAATTGGTTGGACACATATCAACCAATAATTGGTTGTTTTAACCAATATATTAGTTATTTCAACTATTTAATGCATTTATTTCAACCCTTTTAATAACTAATTGCATGCTGTTGGAATCTCCCGTGAGAGAGTTGAGAACATTCGGAGTACAGAACTGGGAATGTCAAAGGTTTCTGCTCCGTGGGTGCCACGGCTTCTGACCCCTGATCAAAAGCGCACCAGGCCGGTCATGTCAATGGTAACTTGGAGTGTTTTGAAGCAGATCCAGCTAATTTCATTGAACGTTTCCTAACCCAGGATGAGTGCTGGGCCCATCACTTTGAGCCAGAGACAAAGAGGCAATCCGTGCAGTGTAAACACACGTCCTCTACCCCTCCAAAAGAAGGCCAACATCGTTTCGATGCCAAATTGTGTCAATTTTTACGAAGTCGTCTACGAACCACCAAATACGGCCTTACCTGGAAACAAACAATGCAATATAGTTGTCAAAAGGGTTGAAATAAATGCATGCTAAGTTTCATTGATCTGGCATTACTCCTTCAGAGTCAACCTACGAACTTTTCAGCCGACCCTCGTACTTTATATTATACATCATCAGTGCATGCGCTTTTCATCCAAGGGTAAAATCATCACAGCGCAATCTCATCACGCAGCAACCCTGATGACGAGTCATGCTTTTGCTGACAACTGCTGCCCGGCCTATTTGAAAAAAAAAACCCAGATGTGTCTTGACCAAATTCTGAGTAAATTTACTTTGGAAATTCCAACACTTACAAGTTTGTGATTTTAACGAAAAAGAGTTTTAAAAATATACCGGTATAGCCTACACCACCTAGAACTGGAGATATAGTTTGCCTACAGAAGGTACTATATCACAGGACTTTCCCAAATAATTGTGTCTTAAAAATTGGAGAAACATCTATGTAAGGAGAACAAGGATAAAAGTGACGAGGTTAGCAAATCTGTTGTATTGTGAGTGATATGGCGGACGGTGCATAGCTTCAACTTGAACAGTCGATGCGCTATCCAGTTTACATATCAGAGATTATAGTGTCACACGTAAATGCTGAAACGTTGACTTAAAAGCTCTGCGTGGTCTCAGTTCAAGAAGATATGTACAATGCATAAAGCCATCTTGACATAATTAAACCTATACGGAGTTTTGAGAAGGTTACGTGTGATAAGACACCAGTGGCATAGTTGATCCAAGATGCCAACCACAAAGTTGAAATCCCAACTTTAATTTTGTCGAGTCCAGACTCTCTCATTGGCCATCACCGTTCTACTTTATGTCTGATTCTGTCTCCCACTCCTCCCACTCGTGCATTGTTCCTCTCCACCGTCACCTGGAACTCTCCAGGGGCCTTAAACTATCAAAGCTGAACACAACAACTCCACCAATAGACGTCATTCGCGAACTTTTGCGTAATTTCAACAGGTTATGATAGCAACTGTCGCATAATAGACAACCTGTTGATATTTGGACGACTGTAACGAGAGACTACACAAGGAAAATGTCAACAGAACTGCGCACAAGACGAGCCGACCTTTGGAGAGAGTTCACAACCTCACGAACACCTTTTTTTTCCCGAAGTTGGCCCGATATATCAATCGATCATCCGAGAATAGTGATTTGCGTCTTTCTGCCCGATTCTTCAAAATGTCACCCGCTGAACACTTCGCCAATAAAATGTAATTTCAATGGGGAGAATATTCCCCGCTGTGGGTCTGAATGACGCCTTTGAATTGATTCAATGCAGACGGTCTAAAATTAGGCTTGGCGGTGGTGTTGTTTCTGGCATTCGATGGAAGGTTTTAATCCGTTCATAATGACAGGAACGAAGATGTAACATTTACGGGGAACAATCGTGGCGACACTCGAGCCGAGCGCTCGCCGTGCATCCGTGCGGTGTTTCAGAAGCTCAAGCCCGGATTCCGACACTGGATCTCTGCTGACATTTACCGCCGCTTTTCACACCGTAGTTCTGCCATCCCCTTGAAGAATAGAGTGACACTGCAGGCTTAGAACCACGGGAATCATCGCTATGCCGCGGTCTTATTGTTCCATTGAACTGCGAAAGTCAAGTCAAAAATAACAACACAAAGCACATAAAGTCTCGAACCTCAAGATATGCGGTCAGGCGTTCAAAATCCTCGGAGGCAACGCTTTGTTGATGGATACGGTGTTTTCTATCTATTACAGGGGCATCTTCGTTGCCAAGATGCTTAAAGGTCATAAGGTTACAAACGATTTTTCAGATTGTTCTCCCTTATTCAGAGGCATGGCGCTTTGAATAGGGAAGAACATTCTGTAAAATTCGACACCAGTCGTCACAAAATGACATGTCCAAGTTGTATGATATGACTGTCGAGTCAGCAACTCAACTAGACTCAGAATTGAGTACCGGCAGCAGTTTTTGGTAATTCGACTCGAACCACAAAATCCATTGACTCAACAACTAGCTCTAGACTCTATATACAATGTAGCTTGTATGCAGACAAAGACATGTGTCAATCAAAGGTAACATTTTGAGAAAGAACGAAGGAACTTGACATGGATTTTCTCTGATTGAAAGAACCGCAATCAGAATTGGAATAATTTCGGTTCGTTTTATGAGCGCAATGGCCCATGTAGTACAAACGGGGCCACACGAGCTTAGAAGCTATAATAATAATAAGAAGAAGAATAATAAGAATAATAAGAATAATAAGAATAATAAGAATAATTAGAATAATAATCATCATTACTGCTATAATAGGGCGACTTTGCCTATAATAACTTCAAATGGGCGACAGTGGTGTCGCCCTATTATAGCATTTTCCCCACGTGCCTAACTAAGAAATACTCCAAAGGGGCGACTTTCACATTGGGGCGACACAAATTTGTCGCCCTAACTGAGCAGGTCGCCCAAACCGACTGTTAAGTAGTAATTTGTGTCACCCCAACATAGCATTAGTAATTTTAATTCTAATAATTATACAGGTTCTTATATAGCGCTTTTAGCAAGATCAAAGCGCTTTACAGTTATTATTACCCCTGGTCATCGGGCCCATTAATCATTCCTGAATCCTTCTCAGCTATATCCTTCTCTATTCGTGGAAGTGCTGTGGCCTAGTGGTTTGGTACATTGCATTCAAGGTCTGTGGGTAATTCTGCAAGTTGTGGGTTCGAGCCCAGTCCTGGGCTATAGCACTTCTACGCTTAATATGGGTAGAGGCATTATTAATGTCTTGCAGTGGACGAGTTACCCATCCCGACCCTATTCATACTGTGAAGAGATTAGCTGGTCTTGTTTCAGTGTGAGGGGCTGGTTCTTCCACATAATCCTCTGTAGCTCACACCTCGCGTGCCCAAGGGGCTTGTGATGGGCGATTTGCATAAAAAAAGAAAAATATATATATAAATACAGCCCCGGCTGCTATTTTAAGCGCACACGGGCTAATCAAACACATAACCATCACTGCCCTCACAGGTACCCGTATACTCCTGGGTGGAGAGAAGCAACTTGTGACAAAGTGCCTTACACAAGCACCATGATGCAGCATTGGCAGACAAGTTGCAGATAGTGTTCCGCATACTTTGAGTGATTCAACATGTGCATGAAATATGGCCCCCAACAAACCTGTGAAAGTTTGAGCTCAATCCGCTATCCAAGTCACGAGATAATAGTGAAAAACCGGTGTGCTTTTTTAAACCATGACTTGGTGCATGTTCATATGGGCTGATTTCGATTCATGAAATCGACATATGCCACGACGTAGTAACGTTTTGGGATGTCTGCAGATACAATTTTCTCGAAGATGACAGCATTTTAGATTGAAATATTTCTCAGGATTGGTATTTGGATCATCTTTATAAAAAGTGATCCTGAGCTTTCAGATTGAAAGTAATCAATGTTGACGTATCATACCTTTAACATGCATGAAACTTTTATGCTTGAAATTGATGTACTTTTGAAGCTGATGGACTTTTGATTTAGGCCTAACTCGACTTTATCTTAAAATTACACATTCGCCAAGTCAATGGCGCTGCTGGAACTTAACTTATCTTAGCTACTCCTATTTCGATTTTTTGTATAGAAAAAAACCATGGGCCTTTAGAATGTCTAGGCCCTAATCGTTTTCCAGGCAAGCCAAAATGACCATCCGGATAAAACGATGAGCGATAATGACGCACTTTTGGCCAAAATTGCGCGCGAAGGCGTGGCGAATTGTTTTTGAAGTTTAGAGGTTGGGAAGTTTCTTTTTCAATACGAAAGTTAAAGGCTGTCGAAAAGTTACACAACAAATTCTTAACAATTCATAAAATCATAACATTTCTTAATATTAAACATTGTATGTAAAGTATGCTATCTGAAGTTATGAATTCTGCGTGTGCATGGTTTGTGTGCAATATCACCCCATCAATCAAGCATTTGAAATATTAAATTTTGGCAACATGCAATTGTGTGACGATGTTATGCTGAACGAAAAGCTCCATTTGTGTGTTACATGGAATGTAAATACACGTTATTACAAAATGTCAGCAGCGTGGATAATACGAAACACCACTTTTGATGGAGTATCATCACGAATCTAAAACACGTGATGTGCCAGTCTTATTACTCGTTAATTTATTATGATTTCTCTAGCCGGTACAAAGGGGGTGCCAACGAGGCTGGAGTTGGCACGCCGATGGGTCGAAAAAGACCAAGGGCCGGTGGAGTTCTGATAAGAGAATTGCCGGTTCGTGTGGGTCAGCCGGGCGCGAAGGGAAGATAAGAGAGTGGCCATACCGCCAAGAGGTGCTGAGTGGCAGGCGAGGTTTGCCGAGTTGCATTCTCCATGCCCCACGGCAGCTGGATGAAACCGCCAAGAGCTGCTTAGCAGAAAAATCTGCTTAGCAAACAAAAATCTGCTTAGCACAAAAAGTCTTGCTTACGACGAAAACTACAGCTATACGCAACTAATACAATCACACGAAAATGTGGTTGACTATTCTATTTTTACCAAGGCAGACTTTTCATGCTCAGCAAATTGTGAGTGTTTAGCAAATCCGTGAAATTGGCCCCAGCTCCCTGAACCAAAAAAAAGAGGGCTCAGCATTAGGCCTATCACCGATAAACTGGTAATAACCGGTAATTGGTTCTCAGCGTGTTAATCACTATTTTAATGTTGTTGAGATAATAGCCTGTTAAGCAGATTTTAATTGGAAGGCTTTTCGTTTTGATAAGTGGATTGTGTTATCGATAGGTAGCGGTTTGGGGGTCTGCTTCATGCTGCGTATGGTGACATTGGGCTAGTAATCTGCCACCTATATCACACAAACCGGAGACTATAGGCGTTAATCTCGCCGTGGAAAATGATAAGGGGGGCGCAGGTAATTCCGTGTTGTCAGAGTCAGATAATACCTTGTCAGGAGCTAGTGCATTTGACCTCCCACTGAAAAAAGAGAGAACAAAATGATTGGCAGCTCGTCACCGGCTGCATGAGCAAACACGACGAGAGGTACTTATCGCAGCCGGGGATTCCGTTATCGAACCGGGCCCGGCTGATGAACACAAGTACCAAGATGTGGCTGGCAGGCCGCGGGGGTTGCGGCGATTAGGGCCCCCGTAACAATCGGAGTCCAGCCCCGCTCGATGGTCTCGTTATCTCGGTGTCCTCACAACACGAGCTCCGCATCTCCTGCGCACAATACATGGAAACCACTCACTGCCTGAGATTATGATGGACGGTGTTAATAATCGGCTGGGGTTCGTGTCGGCTCTTGGCTACAGGTCTACACGAACTTGCCCCTTCGTTGGTAAATTGACTACCTCGTGCTCGACACATGTTTTCATGTAATGATGCTGGCTTAACTACATTACACCATGCGTGCAGACATGTCAAGACTCCAGCATGGCTTCTGGAATTAAAACAATTTCCCCCTATATAGGTTGACACTATCGCCGAAAACCCACAGCCAACTACTTTAATATCAGAATTCACAGTCAAATTGAAAGGTAAATTTAATACTATAGTTGATAACTGCAGAAATGATGCAGAAACGGATTAAGATTGAACACACTGATCATGACTTTTGTGTGCGACACGCGGGTGAAGCTTGAATAGAAAAGACCAAATGTAGTATAGGCCTACAACATTTGCTTTTGCAAATGGGTTTGGGTGTTAGTATTTTACAGAAAATACTGTAACACTGACCTGTTTAAAGTTCTGTGTGCATGTATGCTGGGGGAAAAAAGAAGAAAAAAAGCTATTCTTGTAGTCTGGTTCCCTGACCCTAAACGGAGCAATTTATAGACATCAGGTCTAGTTCCCTGACCTTATAATTATAAGGTCAGGGAACTAGACTATTTTCAAGGATGGTCGGCCGACCATCGCTGGAAATTGATACAAAATTCCACTTTTCTTGAAAATGACAGCACATCATAATTCCACAGGATGCTTGAGACTGTTATTTACTTACAGTCAAGTTATGTATTTCACAATTCAGTAGTTTTGTTTTTTGATGATTGCAAATGTTGTTTCAGTTTAAAACATGCAGCAGAATGGAAACGCTAACACAAACGTTCAGAAACAACACACTTTATCAGATTAAACGTACCCTTGTTTCAACATTAGATTTAGAATCATGATTTTGGGGGAAATAAACCAAATGGCTGGTTTCCGTTTGATAAATATTTTTTATAGTTACTGGAATCATCATGCCACTAAGTACACCCTCCGCCGTTAATGGAGATGTATTTGTGTGCACTGGTGCGTTGAAACCGCATTTCTTTTCCAAAAAATTGAAACTTCCCTTGCCTCAACTCTTTCTATATGGCTTCGCAAGAGCGTACGTAGGCCTATAGGGTTGCGACAGGACAATACTTCGGCACAAATATGTCTTTTCGTTACTTGTACAGTTGAGCATGTTGCTATTATTTACCAATGTCCACGTGTACCGATACGCAATCCGCCATGTTTGTGCCAGGTATTGGTACCCTCATGTCACAACTCTTTGTCTGTTTTGCCTGACGCTGAAGAGCAGCGCCCTCATCGTTCATTTATTGCTGACAACAGGGCGCGCGCGAAACATGATTCGGAGGCGACTGGGTTGTTCTGCACGCACTTTAAGATGCACCAGTTTAATAGATGAAATTTACAGATAACGGGATCACACACAAATTCATTTTGACGGTAGCGTTCGGACACAACTGCAACAACCGATAAACCCACACAATGTCTGTTAGATGAAAATTGACCAACAGAAAAACACATATCACACTCCTCCACCACAAAACGAAATCTTAATGAAAAAATCCTCTCCTTGACAATGCCGCTGTGTATGCAAAGACAGCGATTTCAATCTGAGGGGAAAATGAAGTCATATATGCCCCGGCGCAGGAACAATATTGTTTTGACTTCTAAAAAGCCGGGCGGCCTTTTTTTTGCAGATATCGAATTAAGTCTGTTTGGGAATAGGTAATAAGCCGCCGCGCAGCGCGTGACAAAGTGAAGGCATGGGCATTATTGTTGCCTTGTCACAACGCGTCTTCTTTCTGCCCATCATGAGCAAACCGTACACATATCAAAGGCTACAAGGCAAAATATAAATTAAACAATGTTTAGCGTCATGCCTTCTATTAAAAAAGGAAAGAGGGCACCCTTTTAACTTCTATTTTAGATCCTGCCAGGCAGTATATTCCAAGATGGACGCCCTCTATTTTTAAAGATGGATTCCGCTGATTAAGGGCGCGCCAAACATCATTGGCAAATACCTAAGCTTGAAAACATTGGAAAAATAATTGTAACTCAAAGGCGAACACACTATAGCCTACACCAAAATAGGGGGTAACACATGACTTGTAGGTGATATTCCCGCCAAAGACGACCACTCCTAAAAGAGATGCTCAGGCCTACACCTTAACCTGCAAAGTATTCATTTTCCAAAAAGATCCCTTCACTCTGTGGCTAAATAGGGCCTATTCTCATTGTCAATCGATCCAAACTTCCCAGAATAAGCCCACAATCTTGAAGTGAGGTGGGACTCTGTATCTTTAAAATCCCTCAACTGCATGGGATCTCAAAACGCACTTGAGAAAAATATGTTCAGGGCGGGCAAAATGTGCATATGTCGACCGTACGTGCATACATGACAAGTGTGTACCGGCATTCGCGGACCTCCTATTGTCCCTCTTTTGTTTACACTTTTTCGGAAGGCCTCCCATATGTTTTGTACACGATTTTCAATCGTGGACGTTCGGTCAATCGTGGACCCTTTGTCTACGCCCCAACTCTTTTGTCCCTAGTCCACGATTGCCGGAATTTACATACTCCTGGAGTACACACAATTGATTCGAAACACGTAACATATCAACTTCAGCATTTGGATTATTTTGGGGAAAATAGGCCCCCCCTCCTAAAAAAATGCAGCATTCAAAAAGGAAGCGGGTGAGGACGCTAAACATGTTTTTGTTTTTACATGGCCTAATGTAAGTCTGTTCTCCATCGGCAACTCCTCTGAGCACGAGCTTTGCGGGTGATTTTTTTCGTTTTGTTTTGTTTTTACACTTCTCTCTAGCTGGCCGGGAGGCTCATGCTATTTCAATCCAAAGAATAACTTAATCGCGGGGAACTTTTTCTTTTTGTTTTGTTCAGAGGCGTGTTCGTGACAGCATTGAGAACAGGAAACCGCGCGCGATATTCAAACCGATTCCCCCTCTTTCTCCGGATGAAAAGAGAGACGAGCGTGCGAGATAACGGCCCAGAAAATCGTGATCTCGTTTTATGGCGATACATCCTCTTTGTCGCACAGACAATCTAACAGATCCCGGGGCTACAGGGGAGAGGGGGGAAGGGGGTTTTATCAGCGATGTAGAGAGAAGAAACGTGGAGAACATTCTATGGCAACTAAAAGACATACATTCATTATTGAATGGCACGACTGAACGGTTTTCAATTTCGTGTTTCGTGGCTTTGCGCGAGTATGGTATGCTATACATGGTGCACGGGCATTTTTGTGTCAGTATATTGTTCAATTGTGTCAGGACTATGCCGTAATTCAAAATTGGCTGCTTTGTCTTCCTTTTTTTAATGGAATAAAATAGAAACACAGGAAAGCCCCCCTGAATGTGCTGTGCGTGTGTTGATATGCATGCATTAGGCTTAAACTTCACAATGTGTGAGGGTTGTTGAGCCACCACAGTGCCACGTATATTCCCCTTTCTTTAAATGTTGAGAAACATAAAAGATACAATTTCTTAGCAGTTCCTGTCAATTTACAACCACATGACTTACTCCTGCATGGCTGCATTACATTTGTAAAGTCATCTGGGTGCGAACATTTAAGATATGAAAAGTCAAATTACTGAACAATATTTGTTTCAAAAAGAAAGCATCATAATCTCTATTTCCGTTTCTTTTGCTGTTGAGCATATTTTCCGTGCTAATGTAGGATAGGCCTTAACATTTGAAGTATAGTGTTGTAATGTTGTCCACCAAAACCAGAGATCCATTTTCCCTATGACAATAATTGTTTTGGTGGGGGGGGGGGGGGGGGGGAGGGGGGCTATTGAGTTTGCGCAGTATGGAGGCGACTTCTACTTGAGTTTGATTTCCACGAAACAACGCTCACAGTAGACTGTAAAACAATCCCATCACGTCACGCGCAAAAGGTAAAAAAAATCGACTAAAATGTGGCATCTGAGGCACTGCAGATACAATGAAACAATTGCACATTTGTATCATGTGCAGATAGCTGCTGGTACATGGTGCGCAGTAGGTAGGACATGTGAAAACATACCACGATGCAGCAGCGCGTTATACGATGCAAGGATGGACTCTCCTTCATGGTACAATCACGGGCTGAATTCCATCAACCTCTTGCACTTCGTACCGACTGCCTGTGAGAACTGAGTGGATTTTATCCTTCAAAATGACCGAGAGGCAGGGCCTTGGCAAGTGGCCATGATAATGGAGGAAATAGCTTTTGATCGGGTGAGATGATGGCACTAAATGCAAGTGGATGGCCCATTAAGAAACCGTGGCGCGTGTCGTGCAAAATGGACACCGTAACCCCCCACGTGTTTTTTGCAAGTAGCTAAGTGGCCGTGTGCTTAGTTAGTTCAGCAGGCAATATCACACTCAAAGGTATATAGCATACAACATTTGCTTTTGCCGTAATTTTCTGAAATCAATCGACCTGAAAGTTTTGTGTGCATAGGGGCCTACTAGATGCTGGGAAAACAGAGAGAAAAAAGGGCTGTTCTTTTAGTCTGGTTCGCTGGTCGTACTTCAGACAAAACGGAGCAATTTATAGACTTCGGGGAATTATCAGGTCGGGGAACTACACTGTTAAAAATTACGTTGTGATACAACGATTTTACAGAGTTTCTTTTTGTATAACCACATAGAAACTCTGTTACAAACATTGTGTTATTTTTACAAGGAATTCCTTGTATATCAACAACTGCGCAATTGTAAACTGTACATTTACAAAGAAGTTCTGTAAATATACAAAGCTCCTTTTTTGACTTGTTCATTCACATAGAATCTACTGTTATCCGACATGAATTTCATTATGCGGCAGCTGACCAATCAGAATTGAGGAAATTTGTGTGCGCAATAATCATGTTAAATTGCTGTGTTTTATTTAAAAAAAACACTTTCTTGATCATAATAGGTAATTTGTCAAGCAATTCACGTACAGAATTACTTTTATCCAAACATTATTAAATAATTTCATTATTGCATCCCCGTTCATTTTCAAAATATCGAAACGGTTGATGGCGAACCCTGACTTCACAATGGCTCGACCGAATGAATATAAAATCAAACTGCGCTATGCTATCACGTGTATATGTAATATAGGTTTTCCCGCCCAACTTCGTAAACTTAGCATCCGAATTAGGCCAACAAAAATTGTTTGGTTGTCCTCGACCGCCTGCCCCTATCTTTCGGCCCCCCGCCAAAAAAGTTGTTTTTCTTCAAAATATTTCTTTTTTCAATTTTATCCAAAAACTCGAATTGATTTCGCTGGTTGATTCGTTCCAATCTCATTTCCATCTTTATTTTGTTATTTGTAATGCACAAACACGACCAACACGTTCATATTTAACTGTTGATTTTCATGTTTGCCTTTTTAAAGATATAAGATCAAAATGTGGCTACTTTTCCTTAAAAATGAAAAGTCTTGGCTAAAAATCGATATCAGGCGGTGTAGCCTCAAATTTGGCCCCAAATAAGACATGCATGCAAAACCACGAGTAACCTAACAATAGAAAAGTATTTATGGAAAACGACAGTTAAATATAAACGTGTTGACCCTACATTTTATTCCAGAGTTTGAAAGTTTATACATGTATTCTAGTATCAGTGTGTGACTTCGCACAATAAATATGTCGATGGAAATACACGCGATGCAGCGTGGCCACTCATCAAATTTCAAATTCCCAAGATTCATCCAGTAAAATTCCCAAGAATTCCCAAGGCGATGGGAAAACACTGTGCAAAGGGCATCGGAATAAGCACTTTGCGCATGTGCAATCAATATTTTTCTCACCAAAATTCCCAAGATCTTGGAAAGAAATCCCAAGGAGTGGCCACAGTGCATATAATATGTATAACGCACGAGGCTAAAATGTTATGAAAATCGAATTTTGAGAAATAAACTTATGAAAAAATAGAATCTCAACATTTTTCTAATTATATTCTTTAATCACTATATTAGTATATATTTTAATATTTAGTTTGGCATTTTGTTGTTGTATATTTACAAAACGATTAAATAATAAATATTCAAACAAAAAAATGCATCAACTGAAAGTGTATATGCACAGGGGAAGCCAAGATGGCGTCTTTAATACACGCTCAGCATTCATTGCAAACTGGGTGTAAAAGTCTTGTCTGATTGTATGTGCAGTGTGGCTACCACATCGAAACTTCGTGAGGTTTTTGGTCGAATGTTGAGCCAGTTCAAATACAGCTGAAACACACAAAGGTCGCGTCCACCAAAAAGTGGTCCATAGAGTGACATTGAGCCCCAGGAGATAGTGTCAGCACTGGCAGCCTTAGGGCTACGGTATGTGTTGTTCGGATGGAGTGAATGACCCGGCGGCCATCGCTGAAGAGGCAGCCGTATTACGTATAATATTAAACTGTTTATCGGCCTAACAACATTTGTGTGTTTGTTTTACTTTGTGTATGGTTTGAAGTTGGGACTTCCGGGGAAAAATTTCGATCTTAAAATATTGATTTGCCATTCATTTAAACAAATAATAAAATGCCCAGTTTCATGACACCGTGATGCAGCTGTGAATGTCCCCCACTTTAACACGTACCCTGATGACTTCTAGTGTTTCGTAATCAGCTTCTGACCTTGCGCTGGCGATACTGATTTTTTGTAGTCGATATTTTTTCCCGCTACATCGCCTATATGGTGATAAAATCGTCTACAAATTACGGCATGATACAAATGTGAAAGGTTAGCGATCTTTTATAATAATGTACAAACGCATATGCCTAAACAACTTTCAAAAACTTAACACTGTCAAAGGTCTCTATCATAGGCCTATTCGCCACTCAGATTGTCCACCCATAGGAATGGTCCACTATACCCACGTGGCCGCCAGTGTTGCAGTCATTTTTTTTTTCAATTCAAGTCAGAAGTACATTTTTTCAACAACTTCCGAAAGTCTTGAAGTTAAAGCCACACAATACTCCTTTTGAAGTTGACATTCGTGTAAAAATCACGCATGTAGGCCTACACGTATCGTTTTCCCAGGGCTTCGCAACGCGGAAGCAGCGCGTATTCTTATTAGCACGGTTCCCATCCCTGCTGCTGTATTTAATTGATAACAGTAGAGACGGGAACCAGTCTACACTGCGTACTCGATTGGGTATGTATTTGTATGCATGACTTAGGGAGAATTTTAAATAGGTCTATAGAATTGTACTCGGCGCGAAATTGAATGACGGGCAGTGGCGGATCTACGGGGGGGGGGGGGGTTTTGGGGGTTTAAACCCCCCCCCCTTGGGCTGAGAAAAAAAAAAAAAAACATTGTCGGGTGTCGAAAATTCGGCACGCTGGGGTGTGTAGGCCAATCACCTCAGGTAACCCCCCCCCCCCCCCCCCCTTGGTTAAAACCTAGATCCGCCCCTGACGGGTATGCATCGTCTAATTGAATGAAGCTATTTCTAAAATGAATGCGTGAAAGTACACAATTCAAAGTCTGCAAACGAAATTGAAGGCTCAAAGTTTGAAAATGAAGCATGGGAGCAACGAGCTGAGAAAAATCGCTCAGGCACGATTGCACGTTCATGAATTTGACTGCTGTTTTGACGAATTCGGCCGAGAAAACCTATAGTATATGTACTGTAGTATATGTAGGTATATGTATTATGTAGGATTGCACAGCAATCACGCTGTATATGCACAATGCAGGTATATAAATTATATAGTCCCTCTGTTGATGTACAGACAAACTTACAGAAGAATAAATTTATCACATAAGTAGCTGGCACTATATTTTACAACGAAAATGTCTGTTTTGTGGTACAATAAAAACTTAAGTAGATCTATACTGTCCACAAAAGTAGCCCTTGTGGCGCCAATTGACGTACGAAAACACTGTAGGGGGCCTAAATATACAGCAAAATTGTTAACAGTGCAGACAATTGAGAAAAAAAATTAAAACAAAAATTTCACTTTTATTAAAAATGGACAGCACAGCAGGTATGACTTCACCGAATGCTTGAGACTATTATTTACTTAGTCAAGAAAGGTATTTCATAATAATTCAGCAGTTTTGTTTTTTGATGTTGTATTACCTTTAAGGATTGCAACAATTATTCTGTAAAATCTGTTTAGGCAAGTTCAAAACTGCACCGACTGCTTATCTTACAATTTGTATGGGAAAAACTTCTTGGACAAGCTAAATAAATACAATCTCATTTAAAGGGACCATGTAATATGATTCGTATGATACCGGTATAAATACACTCAGAAAGTGCTACCTGCCATGTTAATATACATTTCCGGGTCCTTCAGTGGCAATTCCAGCGAGTAATAGAAAAATGTAGTTTTATATGTTCATGAAATTTCCATATTCATGAGCCAAAGCATGACGTCATCAGCGGCATAACTGCGGTGTCGCCAAAGCATTGTATACCAACAATCCAACATTAAAATGTTGGTCAGGTGAGGCTGCTTGTTTAAGCTGATTTCCATGCCTCGTTTAAAATCCATATCCAACCAGAATTTTTTTCAAAACGTTGAAAGCAATGTCAACAATTCTGCAAGAATGATTTTTAAACTGTTATGATAGGCCTAGGCTCTTTTGACAAGAAGTTCCTTCTGCTATATAAAAAAATAGCGCCCTCTTGCATTATTAAATGGTAAAGATTTTAAAGGCAGTGGAAACACTTCAAGTTTAAGATCGTGCTCGTATTGTTGTAAAACATGTCATGTGACTAAAACAAGTTGAACTAGATGTTTTTTGCATGATTTCCCTAATCAAAAATTTGAGAACATAATTCACAAATGAGTTCTGACCACGAGACCAGTTTAACAACTAAAATCATTTACCTTTAATTGTGAATTGAAGATTTTTACATCTTCTAAGATGGTGATTTCGATCGACAAAACCAAAAGTTACCACATAACGTGGTTTGATGCGGGCGCGTTGTCTAGACGCGGGCAGATAGCTGCGCATGTGCAGGCGGATACCGCCGGTGGCTGTTTTCTGCCAGTGTTTCGGCAAACGTCACTCTTGTCCCCGCAGTGGGTAGACGTGACGGAGGGAGGGAGGGAAGAAGTTAAAACATCGCTCAGCCGCCACGGGATTGCCACTATAAGCCTTTTTATAAGTCTGAAACACGGCAAAGGTTACTGCAGGTGAATTTAATGTTGTTATTTCAGCTTTCAAAACGGCCTTATTTACCCAGTAGAAGAGCGTGTTTCCCCCGCAGCCGTACATGTCCAAGTCCCTCCAAGGCTCTGAGAACAGAGCCAGGGTCAGTGAACGCCGCGGCGTTAGGAGGGGAATTCTGGTCGAGCTGGTTTGTTCGATTGGGCTGGTCTAGAGAGAGGGGGAGAGATTTTTTCTTATCCCCTCGTCGCTCTTTTGTTGTCGAGCAAGCAGCCATTTGCACACCTGCAATCAGCCAGTTTCGCTCATGACACGTGATAGTCTTGCAAGTACGTAGCCCGCAGCCATCTATCCAGCGCCATTTTGTCCTCCTTTTTTGTGTAACTGCACCTATGGCTGGGGGCGATGACAACAACAGAGAGAGAGAAGGGGAGATAAAAAAAACTTGGCTTGATTCGATTTCCCACGCAGTGGCTTTCCAAGAGAGCTGACGGTAGAAGAAATCTGGGTCCGGCTGCCCAAATATCGAACCGTATTGATTCTGCCAACAAGTAATAAGCATCCTGGACTGTCCGTCAAAAACCGTTGGGTGTACCGTCTTTTAAACCTCTCGTGTTGCCTGGCTGGCACGGCTTGAGGATGATGTTGTCTCACTGTGAGCTTCGAGCTCAATTTGCACAGGGGTGATAACTCTCAGAGGAGTGCGAAAAGGGAAAAAATGACACTTGTCTCTCAGGAGATGTCAACATCGTCATTAAGAAAGCGTTGACGGTGTTTGATGTTCGTGTCATCACGGTTAGTTCGGTGTCTTGTCATCTCGTTATAACTATTCATGGGTTCGTGGTGCAAAGATTTGTCAATCTTTTGGGGGTAGGGGTGGAGAGCAATACTCCAGCTAACCCGCAATCTCACACCCTGTCATTCAGCGCCCAACTTTGCCGATTTTGACGGCCTCTGAATAGGTTACAGCTTGTACTTTGAATGCACAATTTCACCTTTTGTCTCGTCCTGAATGCCCAGTTACTGAAGAAAAACATATACAACATTGAGGGATAATACTCCTATTGACGGGCCCAATGACATGTTTGATTGGGAGCCCAACAACCCGTGTTCGGCCGGCCGCAGAATGTAGGTTTAGCGGCTCTGTTGTAAAGACTCTTTTTAGAAGAGGGGAACAACAAACTCGCGAGAGACGCTTTGCCTAGTGGCAAAGTGTGCGCGACCGTCTTTTCTTGTCGAGGCTGTGTATCAAATGCCAGTTACTGGTGACTCGAGGGGTGAACATACCACACCCTGGTCCCCCCTTAAGCTGGGTGGCCCATTTTCGGCTGTTTGCCAGCGCGGTCACAACACCCTGGAACACAATGCCGGCAAGCGGGGTCTACGACCAGGGTGTTATGGAACCCGTTCATTTCCCCAAAACTTAGCACCGGTGTCCCCCCTTCAACCGGGCCGTTTGTTCAGAAAATAAGGTCAAGATTGTCTGGGTGGCACAATGCCTGGTCTTGAATAATTGAAAATAGGACAGGGAATACCGCAGTCGGGTCTTGGCAGCGCGTTCAGCTCAGCAGTACCTAGCTCGGTAAAGGGGTGGCTGGCCTCAATTTCATCAAGCTGTAAAAGTAGTATAGGTGTGGCTTTTATACTTCATTTTTTTGGGTGGGTGTCTTTCTGGGGGTGGGAAAGACCCTTTATGTTGGTTTTGCAGTCTTTAAAGACACACGTTGCCCAGAAATCCGAAATGTAATCTTGTTGGTTAGTTACCTAACCTATTTCCAAGGTCTGAGTGTAAAAATACTAGGCTGGCCTATACACTGTTAGAAAGTTGGGCAGACAGATTACCCAACGTTGGTACAATAGTCAGCTTGTTCAACCTTTGGGTAATTTTTCACGTAATTTACCAACTGTTGTATAACCACAGCTGTGCACAAACCAATTGTTGGTTAAAGTGGGGTTAAAATGGTACTGCCCAACATTTGTTTACCCAAAATGTTGGGTAAATTACGTGAACAATTTCCCAAAGGTTGAACAAGCTCACGCTTGTACCAACGTTGGATAATCTGTTTGCCCAACTTTCCAACAGTGTACCGGTCTGTGTAATATTTACGGAGAAATGAGACCAAACAGAAGCACTTACATCCAGCCAAGGGCACCACTCTGAATTACAACAGATCGACTTTACTGAACCAAACTAGCGTCCCCGAAATTGTTTTCGGCAATGATTTTTTGACGAACAGCACGTTTTCGATGGATGGTCGTGTACCTACACGATTGTATTCTATTTTTGAATGATCTTTTCAAGCATAGCAGTTTTAGGACGAACGCTTTCTGTAGGCAATTGGCCATGTGTCCCTTTAAGGATTGAAATGTTTTGACATCAGACAAGAATTTATTACATGAACGTTCATACATCTATATAGTTGACATTCAATAATCTATTTAGCCTATTAATATTTGTTAATTAAATTATTTATTAATAATACGAAAAGCTGCGGCTAAGCATTTTTCGGTACAAGATCTCTCTAGCCTCCCCTGATTGCTATAGGCCTAGGTCAGAATATTATATTCCTGTTATTTCAAAAGCGTTTTTGAAAAGAAAAAAAATGTATTTATATAAGAAGAAACTGTTGACTCACGTCTTTACTGTTCTGCAGAAAAGGCCAAACTGTCAATACGGTTAGCTATAGTGCACTATACAGAAACAAACAAACGAGATCTCAATTTGGGAAAATAAAACCAACTACATGTAGGCCTACAAACCGACTTTGCCATTAAAAATGGTAAAACGTATAGTGTATAGTAAAGATTGAACTCTCACTGAGCAATTAAAAGTCAATTACGGTAAATTAGGCCGTGGGCCAGAAATCGTAGCTCGTCTAGAAAATGAAGTCCGTTCGGAGTTTCTGGTGGCAACCTAGAAGTGTTTTTTCTTTGTCAATTCGAGGGTGCTGAATTCGATTCCGTCTGTTGCCATGGCTGTCAGGTTGTACATTTAGGCGGAATCTTTAGCAAAAGATTGATACAAAAAATTCCTATTTGGGGCGCAAACGGCTCCTTCAATTTCAATGTCGATTGCAATTTGTCACCCACTTAAAATAATTACTGATGAATAACCGAGGTTTATAGACAATGGGGTTTTCATTATAACGGTACAGTAATATATTTTTGCAAAGACAATGCTTTCACTATGCTTATGTACATGTACAACGTTTGATTACAGACTGGTTTTTCAAGGGCACAATTGATGACTATTGAAAATGAGTGGGAAAAAGACACTAAAATGTCAACCGATCTATATCAGAAAATAGAACAGGCCTACTTGTCAGAACTTCTATTAAAACAATTCTCTTGTCCGCATGTCTCTTTCTTTTTCGTTTCTTTGAACAGTAGAAAAACCTACGGTTGTTGGAAATTTAAAAAGAATGGCGGCAATCATGAAAATAAAATAATAAAGAATAAAAAGCCTGTCCTCCTTAAAAAAACACCTGGATTTTTTCCATATGAAGCCAGAAGATTACTGAATTATGCCATTAATCATAGATTAGTCGTCTGGAGTCATAAATAGCCTACATAATTATTGTAAATTATGCAACAATCTTGTTTTCAAGGGCATTGTTGATGTATTTCCTAAATGCAAAGCTTGAAGAAATACTTGTAGAGACTGCATACTACTTAATATATTTAGTTCAATTCTTTTGGTCAATAAATGAAAATATATTAGACAAACATTTGTTAAACTTTCACTGGTGACCAAAAAGAAAACACAACTATAAGTACAAGATCATTAAAATTAATCAAAACCACGTTCTGATGACAATAAGAACACCCTGAACTTGATCTCCCAGATGGGGAAAAAAAATCTCGGAGAAAAGCAGTACAAGTAGACAAAGGAACATCATGGACACGTATAAGCAAACTCAAAACCAAAAAAGGAAAACAAGACAAATACATGCTACGATAAAAGGAAGAATGCAACAGTGAGTCAAAATGCTAAAAGTTGTCTAAAATTATTTACTCTACAGTGTAATAAAAAATTGTTGTCTGAGACTTGCTTTATAAACATAAAAAATGTATTAAAATGTAGGAGTACAAAGTGGTTTTACAAACTGTTTTTGAAGGGCACACTGATTTGTTTCCATAATTAATGCATAGGCTACTAACTCAGTTTCTATAAATGTAGATGAATGAATTAAGTCATTATCCAACATAAAGACTTTTAAGTTTGTTGGCCCCCCCCTCCCCCCAAAAAAATAAAATACAAATGGAAGAAATATTCTTCATGATTACGTTGAACATTTCTGCTTCCTTCACCAAGCAAAATAACGATCATCTGTGTTAAAAAAAAATTGCATGTATATAGCATAGTAGCGCTAGCGGTAGCGCTAGCCACACTCGGCCTTTCGGGTACTTAATTTTGCGCGAAATCATTGGGTGTTTTTTGGTGATCGCTCTCTCCTTTCCATCTAATCCTTCACATTGCTTAAAATAATCAAGGAACTTCTTCAAGCTCCACTACATGTAAACGGTGAAATTTCACCGTTTTCGTCACAAGCGTGGCAAACGCACGCTCTGTTCATTAGCCTTTTAGAGGTATGGCGGACACAATAGGAGGGCGCTATTATATTTGGGTATAAATACACAGGTTTTACCCAAATCAAATAGCGCCCTCCTATTGTGTCCGCCATACCTCTAAAAGGCTAATGGGCACCGTACTGTTCTGTCTTTGCCTATAATTCGAACGTTCTCAGGTAAAAAACGTAATTTTCTAAACCGCCTATGAGCGCTGGTTTGAGGTTGCCACTCTTGCCCTCTATCGGCGGTTGCAAGAAACGTAACCGAAGCGACGAAAATTTCGCAATTTCCAACCTTCGATTTTCACAAGTGCAAGCGTTGCTGCTGGCAACAAATGGAATATTCATCTGCGTCGCAAAAGGTGTTGATTAGAAAGAAAAGTAAGTTGCCACCAAAAACCACGAAGGGAGTTGAAAGCTACGACTTTTGGCCCACGGCCTATAAATGCATGTAGACTCAACTGAATGACCCAATGAGCCTCGGAGAGGCCTTAGACATTATATATTGTAAATGTTTGGAAATGTTGGAAATGTTGTTAATTAGTTAAATCAAACGTTACAAGAAAATCGCTGAGCATATTTGACTCACGTAATTTTTACTGCATAGGCCTAAATGTATTTATGATGGTAAATTTTTTTCTGAAAAATAATTTCCCTCAAGAATTCTGGTTATTTGGTGTCAGCAATAAGAACGGTTTTATTGTACGCGGCTTTACGATTTTGCCGAATGCGAATTAGGCCCATTGCGAACAATAGACGGGTTTTAGATTACGCAGACGATATTTACAGAGGAAAATGGCATTTCGGCAATCCCTCTTCCCTGTGAAGGCAAATTAAATTATGATCAATTTACAAGGAGAAGAGGCCAAAGTGAAGCAAAGCCACAGCGGGTTGGATTGAATGCATCATCTCTTGGGAGCGGAGTGCCTGTTGTCATCGTTTAGGCGAAAGCGCGGGAAAAATATCATCGGATCGCGGGGTTTTGGCGGGCTTTTTTTATTATGATTCCTGATTGGCTCTAATGAACGAGCGGCGATCACTGCAAACTAAAATGAAGGAAAATGCTATTAAGGGGAGATCTTTGCCTCGAGGTGGCCCTATCCCTCTGTTGACTTGCCGGTAATAAGCTTCATCTTCTTCGCGAGCCACCGTTATGAGAGAGTTTGCGCGTCTGGCAAATCAGTGTTGCAGGGAGCATGGCTTGTAGGTATCCACGGGTAAGCCACGGGTGCCTATAGCTCCGAGCTAAACTGTGGGTCTTTATGCTACGATAAAGCCCTGTACGGTTAATGCAAGTCTATGACTAATATGCAGTATTATAGCCAATAGACTACTGGGACTTTGGGAAACTAACCAATAATGAAAAAAGACTGAAGAAATTTCCTTGCTGTGAGATACGGAGTCCGAGTATTGGGCGCGATGATTCTGATGCGCTGTGACACGGGCGGTACGCTTCAAACGACGGCCACTGAACTTTCTTTAATAACAAACGCGGCGCAATCCCGTCAGCAGAGTGGAAAAGCGTGTACTTGCAAATTATGATCACTGTCAAAAATCTCCGAGCTGTGAACGGGGATTGTTGGCGGGAATTGACAAACTTGGCCTGGAGAAAAGATGGGGTTGGTTTGGTTTGTTGTTTCGATTCATTCGGCAAGTCCATGATTGATCAAACACAAATTCGTCATGCCACATGTAAGGCCAAAAAAAACATGTTTACCGTCCTTGCTCGCTTCCTTCTTCAGAGCTGCCTTTTTTGCCTTTTCTTCAAAGAGAATCCCGGAGAATAAAAAGGGAAAAGAGGAAATACCTCTAAGTCGATCTGTTGCATGCTTAAATCTATTCTGGTGGACTCTGTTGTCAGCAGAAGCCATCTTTGAAAATAAGGTGACAATCTGCCTGGCAGGAATTTTTTTATTAAAGAACCCCTCCCGTTTTTCAAAAAGACATGACGCCAAACATGTTTTTCTGCATAAAGTTACTCGTTTTCTTCTGTAACTATAGTCAATTCGGTGTATATTGCTATCTATGCCTATGAATTCAATGTACAGGCGCTGGAAATGCCGACATTTTACTGCAGGCATGATTCGAGAACCCGCTGAAGCCAGTCGGGCCCACGGCAAAGTTTATGCGTCTATGTGATTGAATAGCGAGATTTCGTGATTCAAATTAAGCAGTATGGGGAGAAAAAAGAACATCCATCACCGAGTCGGTCCGGGTGTGACCGTGCGGGCACGGCGGCCTCAAAGCCAGGGCGACTTGCTCGTGTCGAGGCCCGCTCATGACCATTACCCGGACAGGTTCTCCCAACAGCGCCAAACAAGACTAGATAAGTGCACGGAGTAAAGACATTAGCTGGGTGAATTAGGCCGCTCGCATTCAAACTGGCAATTGTTGGCGGGAGGAAAACTTGGCCTAATGAAGAAAACGCGCCCATCCATCAATTGTAATTTAATATTGGATGATTTCTACGGTAAACGGCAAAATAAATGCTGCGCAGTCTGTAGAGCCAGCTAATTGAAAAGCGAAAAGGCCCGGGAGCCCACGCGCGGCTGGCTATGGGCCTAATGTTATACATATTAGGATAGGAACGAGCGTGGTGGCCGGCTTTTGTGTTACGTCGTGTTGGAGCACAGGAATACACTTGTATACAATATTAGCCCAGAGTGGTTTGTTGCTCCGAAGAAAGGGTTATGACAGAGTCGTTTTCATTGGTCAGTGGATGTGAATTCAGCGTAACAGATTTGATACCCGGTACGCAAACCAATGACAATGGCACAGCATGGTTTAATCAAGGAGGCGTTGACTCATCGAGTGAATGCACAATATCCACAACGGACATCAAAACTTTACCTGGTTGGTACCATTGATCCCACCAATCAATGATCAAATTCTCTCCTACATATATACACGAGTACATGCAGTGTGAAGTTTAGGTTAATCTAAATGGAACCGGGAAGAACAAAATTGACCAATCATTGAAAGTTTAGCTGAACAACTAAGTCATACATAGCCTAGGCCCTACGGTACTTTGTGATTGGACATTACAAGAGAAAAAATGGCAGCTATATGTTTGCTTATAATGACAACTTACCAACATCATGCTAATTATCTTCTCGATGAGTCACACCAAAGCGATTGAGTTATGAATGATATTCCCTGACAATTAGAATGCATTTATGGTTGAACGTTTCCCCGTTCAAAAACCTTTGGAATGTTTAAACTACGGGAATTCTTATAACGTGTTAAAAACGCACACTGTCGTAATCTAGGAGAAAATGTCAGGCACAAAACAATCTATATAATCACGATTTCTTCATTATAGTGTATCCACAGTAGACATTTGGGGTACAGTGGACATAATTGGAAGCTGCTATTTGAGTAAATACAAAAAAGGTTTATTCTACTCAAATGTCGCCCTCCTATTGTGTCCATCATTATCTCAAGAAGGCCAATAGAGAAGTGACTTTTTTCATATGTAGAAGCCAGAAGTAGACACTTTGTACTTTCACTGTCACTGAATTTAAATAACAAGACCTACCCTCATAGAGGGTGCCATGTGCGCAGTTTCTTAATAACCAGAAGGCTATGATTATATAACCACCAAATTTATTGATGTCATTATATTATGAATCATTTTTGTTACGTTAGTTTTGCTACCATTATTTCTAGTACCGGTACTCAACCATAATTGAGTTTCAGTTGGAAATTTGCATGCAGACACAGTGACAACAACCTTTTTCAACCGTTATTTTGCTAAAAATCAAACATTTTTGTTATACAGCCTTTCGCCTAAAAACCGAGAAAATAAAATTATGGGTCTGACGTCAAGTCAGAAGTTTTGGAGTGAACTTCCTAAAACTATATAGACATTCAAAAGGTTGAAACAAAAAAATGTGGTTTGTGAATAACTGCTCGCTAACACTCCATCCAATCTCCCCGGTACTATAGTCGGTGCGTCGCGTCGCGTCACGTCACGTCGCTGCGGTGTGGGCGGGTGCAAGACTCACGGCAAGGCGCGTCAGCTCGGCAAGTGCCCGGTCTAAAACGTTTCCCTAATGCGCGTTTTATTGATGAGCTCACAATTAGACTGGAGTAGTCTGAAGTGCCCCTATTATCTGGCCGCCATTAAATGTCTACACGAACCGTTTTAGACCCGGCTGGCTAGGACAATAAATCAGTCAAACCAATTCTTTTGTATATAGTTATGGGGAAAATGGTTCAAAATCAGAAAATGGCGAACGCTTAAAGGTAGTATCCATCATTTGCTTTTGCTGTAATTTGTAGAAATAAATGGATTGGGGTTAGTATTTTAGGGCCTATAGGGTGCTTGCAAATACTGAAACACTGACCTGTTTAAAGCTTTGTGTGCATACATGCTGGGAAAACCGTAGTCTGCGTAGAGAGAGAAACAAATATGTTCTAGTAGTCTGGTTTCCCGACCATAGGCCTACTTTAGACAAAACGGAGCAATTTATAGACGTCAGGGAATTATCAGCAACTGGACTATTTCCAACGATAGTCGGCCGACAATCGTTGGAAAATGATATAAATTTCCACTTTTCTTGAAAACGGCAGCACACCAGGTGCCATGATTTCAAAGGATGCTTGAGACTGCTATTTACTTTGTCTCGCACTGTATTTCGTAAATAAATAATTCAGTAGTTTCTTTTTTATGTTTGCAAATGATGTATACTCCCTTTAAAAGACCTGGTCACTATTCTGCTCGTGAATATGTTGGTTAATGGCAGTAATCTGTTTTCAGCTCGGCTGTTGTATAACTATAGCAAAATACACGTTTGCGAGTTGGCTGCCCGCTAGATGGCTGTGTTGGTTGGTCGGTTGATTGGACTGTTGGTTGGGTTAATATGCTGTTCGGTGGTCGAGTGGTAAGACATCTGCACTAGAAAGCAGGAGGACGTGGGTTCGAGTCCCACCCGAGTGATTTTTTTCCAAATAATCTTTTGGGACAACACTGAGTATACAGTGTTTATAAAATACGTCGGTGAAGGGCAAAACCCAATATTTAATATGCTGTTTATTATGCTGGTTAATTAACTAATTGACACTGTTGCAAGTTGATTGATATACTTCTAACCTACAGTTTTGCTGTTGTGGTTGTATTGTGCCACACCACCACCACGAAACACCTGTCTGGGGTCCATATTTCATAACTAAACCGTGGAGGAAAACAGCAGGGCTAACGGCATGGCATGCCGCAGGCGTGCGCTACCCGTGCGCTACCCGTGGGACAAATACCGGTCTATGTCAACAATAGCTTATTGTTCAGAAATATGCTACTTCCATGGTGAAATAAGAATAGGCCTAAAATATTCCGTGTGATTTGCTAAACCATGAATCTTACCTCCAGCCTGGGATATTTCTAGGGTCACTTGCTCCACTGGTGCTTCAAGACTCCGAGATTTTGTACCTGCCGAGTCGTGGAATTCGTAGAACTTTTCCTTTCCGCTCCGAGTTGAACCAGTGTGCAAGATGTGAAATCAAGACACACAAAGCTTCATTTCAGTCTGGCAACGTCTGTCACACAATACTCCACAGTATATGACCCACAATATACACAGTGAATGTCAGCATTAAGACAGCATTGTTTTGAACACTCCTGAGGCATTACAGACATCTTTGTGTGAATACGATAGCATCGCTTGCACAGATAGCCTTTGGGAATCCGCCAAAATGTACATGCCTAAGTACAAGATGGCGGAGGTCAGGTACAAGGGAAGGCGAACACAAAGACGGAAAGGCTGTGATTACAGTCCACACAGGAAATTCCCATTTTCTCAAAATAGCGAGTTACATCGTATTCCACAGAATTTGTACACACGATATTTGATGACGATGGGATAGTGACAATGATGAATTTGTGTATTACAATCTGGCTGTTGCATCCAATTAAAACACTCTCAAAATAAAGACAAGTGCATAGAAAATATTGTCAAGATACAAAGATATCTATTAAAAGATTTCTGCTCTCTGTGATGAATGGGCATGGTGCAAATGATGCGAATCTGATACAAAGCAAGTCTCGCATGCGCATGTTAGTGTTACGTATGGGACATTCAGTAACCCTCTTAAAACAATTAAGATTTCAGTGTTTCTAATAAGCCAGTTCTGTATCTCAGAGGTAAAAGGTTATTCTGGATAAAATTGCTGATGTAATGTCACGCCATGTTACGCGAACGCCCATTCTGATTGAATTTAACACGTGCGCGTTGTGCGACCGGCTTTTGCGTTCACACTGCGCGCTAGGTCACGCGGGTCATTCGGGATAAAACATGATTGTGCACACGCGCAGTTGAAATACCGAACTGGCTTATTCTATTGTTGGGCAACTGCAAGGAGAATACCCATGTTATTAGTCCTTGGGATGTAATTAAAGAAAACTCGGTGGTTACGTATGGGACTGAAAGGGGACCTTCTCGTAGACTTATCCTACAAGTTAGTTTTATAACACATACCGGTAGATCTCATCAGATGATGTAGATATCGATAGACCTATGTATCGCGACAAAAATAATTGATGCAGTGAGCCGTGAATGTACTATTGCAGTCGAAAATTGTTCCTTTAATTTTTCGTATGGAGCTGTTCTGCTTTTTCTATGGTAAATTGTATAGGGCCTAAGTATGTCAATAAAATCCTGTTTCAAAAGTCCTTCATCACGCATGAATAAACATGTGGATTTGGTCCACAGGTTTGGGGAGTTATTTGCGTGAGTTTGTTTTTGCATTCAATAGGGGACCTTTAACAATAGAGGACAATAGGAGGTCCCCGATTTCAGGCGTTTACACACTTGTGTGTATGTAAACTTTCGATTGCAACCGTAGATGAACATGGGTATGGACCCTGAGAATTAATCAACAATGTACGACAAAGTTTAGCTTAAAAAAGTCTATTTTGAAATTCTCCCATTTGCCCTGATGTTTATTAAAAAATTCCGAGGATTTTCTTTTAAAAATGGAATTTTGTCTTGACTAAGCCAATTCTTTAAAGATATATTGCCGTGCTCTTCAACAGATTTTTCTTCGTCTCATGAATTTTCAAATTGCATATTACATAATAATATAGAACTTTAAAGAGCACATATCCACTGTGATCAGAGTGCTGAAGGCGCTATACCCTGCTCATCGGGCCTATTCATCATTCATGGAACCTTCTCAGCTCCCTGGGGAGTATACAGTCCCGGCTGCAAGTTAAGCACATAGGCTAGTCAAAAACATAACTATCACTTCCCACTTTACTCCAGCATGGGTGGAGATTTCTTATTTAATCCTAGAGCAGCTTCATGCTTGAGCTGTGCATCGCTCCAAACATCGTTCGATAGTCTATGTAATTGAATCCGTGTCCTTTCTCTTCCGAACTGAAACCCCGCATGTCCTAAGCACCGTTACAAACAGTTACTCAATAGGTACGTTTTTAGAAAAGAAAATCTTATAGCTTTGGTAATGTTCAAAACTACAAAAAAATTGTTTCAATTTGAAAGCTTTAAAACTGTTCACAAAGAAATATTTCCATCTGAAATGCTGTCCTGTTCGAGAACAGTTTATCTGAAGACCTCCCATAACGTCGTGGTTTACTTCGATTTCAACACACGAAAAAGCACAAATGACCGTGCACAAAATCATTGTTAAAACAAAACTGCTTTTCACAATTTTCTCAATAATTTTACTCGAATTACGGATTGGGTACAAACTTTCACAGGTTTGTTATTTCATGTATATGCCGAATTACACACAGTCAAAAAAGTGTGTCGTCAACTCTACCAATGCTATATCATACATTTAAACTGCTTCTTACGGGCCTATGCCAACGTCTATTTACGAAAAGCATTTGGTACAAGCTGGGGGAAAAGGAGGCGGGAATCGTTAACCGCCTCCCAATTTCAACAGATGTTCAACCAATTCCAAAATTGACTACATAGGTTCTAAAATTGTATGTTTCCGTCATGTGTTTTGGTCATGTACGTACGTGCACTGTTCTTTTAATACATGTACTTGGACGTGTTTATTTTCAAATATTGCACTAGAAAATCGTCGCCAAAAAGGGTCCGTTTTCAGTGTTTGCTTTGGAATATTTTTCAATTAAAATTGAAATATTTGAAGCATTGGTCTGGGGGATGGCCCCGACAGAGATTGGCACCGACGCACGTGCCTAGAGCCCCGTTTATCGGACCGGCTGAAAGGACAAGGCGACAGGATCACACCGACGAGTTATGTTTGCTTTACGGCTCCCGTCTTTTTTGTCTAAACGGTGTGTTCACCTGAAGCCAAGATAAATCGTGTTGGGGGATGACACACAGGCCTAATAGACACACACAAACACACACACACACACCCAAAGAATGGTTTCAAGCCTGTCATCTCGACAAGCAAACCCAAGTAAAAAGCGTGGTTTGCTGCTGCTAATCTACGGAGCTGATGTGTGGCATCTCCGGTGGAGATGTTCTGCGGGCCAAGGGTAGCTAACTGGCCCATACAGTGCTAAGTCCCCCAGTAAACGTTTACACAGCCCGCGCGCTGAAGCTTCTGACCAAACTTGACGAACACGCTCCCCTCATTGTGACGACACGAGGCTGAGCCGATTGTGTTACCGTGCAACTCTCGGCCGGCCCCCGCCTATCGATCCCACATCAATTTGAATAGCGACTCGGTATTTGGCGTGCTGACGGCTCGAGGAGGCAATATTTAGCGGCACATCCATCCGTGTGAGGCCCGGGCTACACTCTCTCCCAGATCAGGGCAAATCAAACCGGCGAATTCCTCACACACGCCTGCCATCGATTCGGTAACAGTTTAATGCTAATAGCTCCTGTGCTGCGATGAGACATAGGTGAGACATCACTGCCTCTGGGAACATGAGGCCTAGACGAGGAAACAAAAAATCATGTCCCTGGTCTTTCGTGTATCCTGTCCAGGTGCAGCAATAAGGAAGTGGAGGAAAAGATATGCCCCTTACCTAAAATTAGAAAGAACGTTATTTTTGAGTTTTCACCGTGTGAAGTAGCCGACTCTAAAACACGAACTCTAAAAGTGGGTTATTAGAAGAACATGACATTTTAGGGGAATACCTAGCCTGTACAGGAGGAATCCTCAGACAGACAAGATGATTTAGTGCGGTCGGTGAGGTGTGAAAGATGTTCAAGATCTGTGAGGATCATTGTGATCACACTTCACATGGTGGTTCCGAAAAAATCTCTCTAGTTGTACCGTACCACCACGCAATGCCCCAAATCACATTTGAACCAAAACGGTTTATGTCGGGTCTGAAAGTTGGATTTGTTACCAAAATGTAACAGCGCAGTTAAAAATGTTGTTATAATTTCAGAAAATCACCCTTAAAAGTTTAGTTATCTTCCAAGAAATCAAGTTATTTCAAGATGGAATTTGCGTCGGGGTGACGTATTACGTCGGTGAAGGGCAAAACCCAATATTGCATTTATTCCAATTCCTTAAAATAAGGCCAGAATTAACGCCGCTCCAAGCTAGGTTGATCAGAAGGTGCACCCAGGGGCCAATATCACGAAGCTACCAAGTACAACAAATGCTTAGCAGTAAGTCTTACTCGGTTAAAAACCGTGGGTTACCAGGTACAACTCTATGACATTTTCATGCCAATACAACAGCTGAATACCAGTCACAAACAAAATAATACATCACATGAAAGTTTGGTTGGCATTCCAGTTCTTACCAAAGAAGACTTCTCATGTTAAGCAGATGTTTGTGCTAACTATCAAATGGTAGACTTTTGTAACAAAGGGGGCCAGACCGTATCCCCCAAATCTCCAAAAAGCAGTGAGACTTTGGATACATTCTGATCTCTCAGTTAAGCCGCATCTCATCATCAATCCTTTAATACGTGATGTCCGTCAATATTCCACAGAAACTGATATCATAGGCCTATCTGTTTTTACTTTTCAATTTTCCTCTTTTAAAAGCTCAGTTCAAATTGATTTGATAATTATGTGACATAGCCAAAGCTATCATCTTATAAACTGATGAAATTATGAAATAGAAAATCTAATAAATTCTGAATTTTATACAGCTTGATTTTTTCTTTTTTTGGAGGTAAATTAATGCATCGAATACGTATGCAATTTCATTTGAATTGCTCAAAATAGGACGATGGTGCGTTTGCGTGGAGGTCTTGAAAGAATTCATCTTCATCATTCCAGACTATCTTCAGACAGACAAGTCTTCCAAAAACCCTATTATAGGCCTAATCCCTTCTGAAAGATTTTTTTGCCGAGTGGAAAACTGTTTGCTGTTTAGCTTTAATATTTACAAGATGTATACCTTTGACCTTGCCATGCTGTTGCCTTAACCTTGACCTTTAACCTGTAAAGACTATGCAATAATTTATTTTAGTAACCGAAACCCATAACGACATAAATCGTAATGTGAACTTTTATGGTGAAGAATATTAATATAGCGCTGCAATGGCGCTCAATAGGTTGGCACGCATGCTCACAACTAAGCCGTGGATAGGCGCAAAAGGATCACCGTGGCGTAACCATCAAAAGACGTTTGATGTCAAGGGTCAGCAGACAAACCCGGCAAGTGTCTTTCCTTGCACTTGACAATATCTGCAAATGGGGGAAATGCTGATTACAAATAAATGTGGCAATTCGCGCCAAAAAGCCGCAACGAGCGACCGGGGAAAGCTCACCTTTCTGTGACCCCGTCAGATATGGCTGGCGCTATTATGTTCACGGCCGGCCGGGCTGAAAACCTATCGCAGCTGTTGGGACATGAATTTGGCGATGTTTTGAGGTTTTGACATTGATATATTCAGTGGCTTTCTGTTCGTGAGAACAAAAATAACTTTTGAAGACAAACGCCACTACATTATTTCGATCTTAGTCCTACAGTTTGTGATAAAAATGTATCGAAAAAATATGCGTTGTCTTTGGGGCGTTTCAGACCATAGTAAACATGATGCACAAATTCAATGCCGTATGAAAAGGGGCTTCAGCCAAAAATAAATATCACAACAGTTCTTTTAATAACAGAGACGAAAAGCGCAATCAGTCAGAATTTAAGGTCATCTACCAAACTTCGTTTTGTAAACACTTCTGATAGCCAAATCATTGTATTGTGGTGTGAACGGAATCCGAATTTTGTTAACTGGAGAAAATCAACACAGACCTTTTAAATCAAATTTCGAGGAAAAGGCATTTTGTTGCTGATATTCTTCCGCCCGCATCATTGTCAAGCTTTCTCGTTACTGCCATCATCATCGTATCTCCATAAGAGTTATCTTTAGTTCTTGGCGCCAAAAATAGACGATTGTACTTCAATAGAGGGCGCTACTATTGCCTCCCTTGAGGAATATTATGCCCACGAAATGAAAGAAAACCCCAAAAAAGTTGCTCGATATTTAGTTGCACATCCAAAGAAAAGGATGTGTCACGGCTGATGGGGGAGATCGAGTGGCCGGGTCGCAATGAATCGTCGCAATTGTCTTGACAAAGGCGAGCGGAGGAAGTACGCCAGCAGCACCGCTGACTCACCCGGGCGATTCAAGCGATGCCTTGCAGTCTTAACAACGCCCCGTGCCCCGTGCCCCCGAGCATGTCTCAGGAGAGATGTTAATATCTTTTACCCCTCCTTTCCTCCAGGTAATAAGCAGGCTCTTGAAGATATTGATGGACCAGTAAAAATCTATACCCAAGAGAAGACGAAACAGTTTTTTGTTGTAATCGTGCGTCTTTATTTATGAAAATCCAAAACGGCTTTGAAGAAAACGTAACTGGACACAACGCCCTCAAGCGACGAGAGATAGCCGGGTCAGCCACTCATTTTGACGCCTTCTCATTAATCGCACTTATAACCTGAATTACAATTTAACACTGGTATTTTCTGAATTGATATGATTTCATACTTCAACCATCCCCATTTATCTAATTACAGATTTCAGCTTACTGCTTTTCAGCAAAGAGTCGGTGTCCAACACTGGGAAAGTTTGAACGAATAGAAACAGCCGCGGCGGTAACTCTTTATGTTGCAGCTAATCATCGCCTTGGTATGCAGATGACTGTAACATATTTATGCCATTCTGGTTTTTCAACATTTTACGTACGTCTCGCAGACCTGTATGTATGCAAAAAACATGCAGGAAAAGACACTTACATCAGAAGCTGGCTTCTTAAACAATAAATAACTTAACAAACAAATAAATAACAATTTCATATACAATTATTAGTTTGGTCTTGAGTTACATTACAAACTATATATGCTGTGGATGCATTGCAAGTGCAATCAAATAAGATATCATATATTCGGTGCTACAAATTTAAATAATTGATAAGTTCATAACGGACAAGGAGCATACACGTACTACACACTTACACACACACATACACACACACACACACACAGTCATGTAAACGGGTGCAATCGTGGACCTCCCATTGTTCCTCTTTTGTTTATACTCTAACTTTTTCGGAAGGCCTCCCATTGGTTTTGTACACGATTTTCAATCGTGGACGTTAGGTCAAACGTGGACCCCTTTGTCTACGCCCGAATTCTTTTGTCCTAGGTCCACGATTGCCGGCATATACAAACTCACATGCACACACATACACAGTCGTACTTCCCCAATACGTCCGAGGACAATGCTTTGTGTTTCCTATTGTTCCTTTAATATAACCAACCCCCATAGACTAAGCACGTATCCTTACGTTCGAGGACCGAAGTTTCAACAAAAGACTCTACGTTCGAGGAGATATATACAGTGCACGTACATGTAAACGGGTGCAATCGTGGACCTCCCATTGTTCCTCTTTTGTATATACTCTAACTTTTTCGGAAGGCCTCCCATTGGTTTTGTACACGATTTTCAATCGTGGACTTTAGGTCAAACGTGGACCCCTTTGTCTACGCCCGAATTCTTTTGTCCTAGGTCCACGATTGCCGGCATATACAAACTCACTGAAAACGAATCTTATATGCCACACAAATCACGACTCTGCAATTGACCTTTTATAGCAAAAAAAACCTGCCACGCTTGACAGGAACACTTTGGCAGCGTTAAGTTACATTAGGATATAAATACAAAATTTGTGATTTGATCGTACTCAAAAACAAACGACGTCACTATTCTATGAGATAGCACGGGCCGACACGATGCAAACTGCGGCCATTCTGATCACGTCCCTGACTGATGGTTAAGATCATCATTGTGATGTGAGGTTTACATCTCGAAGCCAGCCTAATTTCGCAACAGTGCCGAGCCTCATTTTCCTAGAAAATCACGAGAGCCGCTGCATGTGAAATGTGATGATTTTGCGTTTACACAGAGAGCCATGCATTTCATAAACCTCAATATAACACCCATATTCCACATCCATGGCTTAACAATAGACAGTACGCCAATCATGACGTACATAATCAATTATTAGAAGGAGATAAAGCATAGCAAATGGTGGATGTATTGCGTGATCTTTTTTATTGGAAAGAAGCTCGCACAACACGGTCGTTCAGAGGCTGCGTGGGACGAAAGTTGTCAGCTAAGAACCCGTCGTCGTCCGCTGCAGGATGTCCGCCCTTTGGGTAATTCTTCAGTCTCCGGAACTCCTCCATCTACAGAAGAAACAAAGGACAATATCGTAGGCAATTGATGAGCGAGTTGACAACATTCCGCCAGAGAGAGGTAGTATTCTTTGCCTACTACTCAAGTTTAAGTCTGATTGCGCATGCTTATGGTGTAAATCGAGTCTGGTAATCTGGTATTTGGTATCTGGTCGTATCTGGTCGTATCTGGTCGTATCTGGTCGTATCTGGCCAAACCCGGCCAAACCCGGCCAAACCCGGCCAAACCCGGCCAAACCCGGCCAAACCCGGCCAAACCCGGCCAAACCCGGCCAAACCCGGCCAAACCCGGCCAAACCCGGCCAAACCCGGCCAAACCCGGCCAAACCCGGCCAAACCCGGCCAAACCCGGCCAAACCCGGCCAAACCCGGCCAAACCCGGCCAAACCCGGCCAAACCCGGCCAAACCCGGCCAAACCCGGCCAAACCCGGCCAAACCCGGCCAAAGCCGGCCAAACCCGGTCAAACCTGGTCAAACCTGGCCAAACCTGGCCAAACCTGGTCAAACCTGGTCAAACCTGGTCAAACCTGGTCAAACCTGGCCAAACCTGGCCAAACCTGGCCAAACCTGGCCAAACCTGGTCAAACCTGGTCAAACCTGGTCAAACCTGGCCAAACCTGGCCAAACCTGGTCAAACCTGGTACTTGGGGCACTTGAGAGGATACAAAGAGGGACATTTAGTCATTTGTATCATTTCAACTACCTTGGCAACCAGATTTTACTAACCTCTTGCGCATGAATTTGGACAATTTTTAGAGTATGGGCACTCGATCGGATGCGAGACCAAGACTCGGGAATCGTCTCGAACTAACGAAAAAGAACTTTATGTTATTTACTGTGGACAGGGACTCGACACTGAGTGTCGGTGCATAAATTCAAGATGAAATAATGGGGACTCGGGCTCCAGACACCAGAACACCGGAAATGACGCGAACTAAAAACCAAAGGACCTGGACTTAATGTAAATGACTAGGGACTGGGACCCAAATAAAAGGGCCAGAGGACGTGGAATCAAGACAAAAGATTATGAACTTGGACAAAGAACTCTGTAATCGAAGACTCTGACTTTTGGTAAAAGAGAAAGAACTCGGGGTCTCGGACCCGGATGGCCATACGGGAGACATGGAATTGAACAAGATCAATTAGATTTCAAAAGCCTCCTGTCTTTTAGAGGACTGAATTTATAGGGGCGGCTCGAGTTCAAATTATTATATTATTATAGCACTCAGGCATACGGATGAATGGTTTTACAGATCTGTGGATAAAGTCATAGCCTGGACTGATGTGTGGGTGGCCTGTCTGGTTGGTTGGTCGATAGGGACTTGGTATAGGGAAGGTACATTACCTGCGTATGTGATATCGTCAGGGGATATCTGAAGAGTATCCATGTGACTTTCTCATTGCATGGTGGAGTGGTCAGCGAGCCCTGGTAACTCCAGAAATCGCGAAGCATGGGATCTGGGTGGGAAAATGAGAGAGGGAACGCATACCAGGAATGTCACAGTAAGTTCATCCGTTTGAAGTTTCACTGAAGGTTAAACATTAAGAAGCCATCTTGTCAGCGGGAATCGACTGCTATTGCAACCGTAACGTTAGAAACAAAGTTCACACAAACATCAGACGTTTTCCCGTAATATAATTATCAGCCAAAATGCAATCGATGCCGCCACTTATGACAAAAACAATCAATAAATGAACAAAATCACATAAATGTTCTTACACTGGGAAGTTATGCCATTTTGAAGAGGATGTTGATTGCTGATTGTAGTTGTACATACATTAAGGCATATAACAATAAAACAGGCAAGTATTTCTGCCATGAGAGCTGTTTTTATCAAGTCCTGTGTTAGCCCGCTGGTGCCATTTGTGTAAAAGTCGTCGCTGGTGGCAGCAAACAAGTCTGACGTCACAGGACGGACTTTTGTGTCTGGCACACAACACGAAAGGAGATTCTGACTTAAGATGGGGCTTGATAAAGCAGCTCCCAAAACAACCATTTTTAATTATTATTTCATGGAAGTATAATATACCTTAATCTAAAACATTTCAAAATGACACAGATTTCTCTCAGCAATCAACATCCTCTTTAAAGTATATCTCACATGTGGCAACAAAATTAAGGATTAGCTTATAAAAATGTTAATCCCACCGACCACAAAGCTATTTTGATGGGCAAAACCGCTGAAAGATGGATCAAAGACACACGATCCGTAATGCATCCCACCAAAGCAGTACTTAATGTGAAACTTTTTTCTAAATACCTGAGCTAGCACAATTATTTTACCAATTACGCGTTGCGGTGTACTAACACTTGATTTCAAATTAAAATGTCTCGGATTGGTTCTTTCATAATTGTTAGCAGTTGGTAAGTACTGCTTCCTGAAAAGAAAAAAAACCTTTTACTCTTGATACTACCCAGGTACTTATAATCCAACCTAATAATTGGAAATCCGTATTTTGATTTCAGTAAGTAGGAAAGCATAAGTTGGGTCTTACCTGGCAGAAGGCAGTTTGGATGGAAAGGCGTGGTTATCGATATACTCTTGCCCTAGAATGAGAAATCGAAGAAGATTGTTTTTATTAGAATAGGGCACGAATCACAAGACATCTTTAAAAGTACATCCCGTCTTCATGGATAAGGTTATATAAGGGCACAAACCTCTCCTCAATCAATGATGCATTTAGCATTGCCCTGGGTAATATTAAGAGCCCTTTGCAATCGTAGAAATGTAGCGCTGTTGGCGATGAAAACTCAACTTTGGTCTAAAGTGGCTTAATACCCATCACCATTTACAATCCAGGACTTCGTTTTTTTTATTTAAAAAGGTCAATACCCACCGGAGAAAATGCGACACGTATGACTTTTTGTGCTGAATATGCTTTTTTTGAACGCAGATTTCGATGCGTTCTCCGTAACCATGGCAATCAACAGAAAAGATTTACGTTTAGCAACAGACTGGTAAACAAAACCGACATTTTGTCGATTTTTTTCGCAGACCCGGACCGTTAATCATGTTGACTTTCAGGCAGTCGATGTTTTTCCCAAGGGTGGGCCCGGCTGTACTTGGTAAAACCATGGCCATGCAATCGGTGTTGGACAGCCCGGAGCCAGTGTCCCCATCATATAGAAAAACATATTCCTGGTCTAGTCCTGGGTGTTATATACGATAGGGAATGTTGGTCTATATACCTGGCGAATCAATTCAAGCGGCTGGTGTGTGGGGGACGAATGTGAAGGCCGACAGCACGAGCACGGTAATGTCCAACTCTAAACGTACCGGTAAGCCATACTTTGGCCGCCTTTTTCTCAACAGGTCAAACTTGACCGTTTGCCGAAGAGGATTATAAGAATGCACCAAACTGAACAAGCTTTACTGCTGGGGGTGAGTACTTGTTTGAAATTTAACGAACAAAACCCAACAGGGGAGCCCTAGAATTTATAAAACTAGACGAAAAAAAGAACCCAAAAAGACGAAATGTGCACACAAAATATCGCATTGCACTGATATAATAAAGAGGTTCAAATACAGATGGTTGTGAGAGCACTTGAATGATAACCTATACCTTTGGGTATACAGATAGGGTCGTAGTTTACATACACCGCAGCCCTACAAACCAATGCCCATTTTGTCCTAAAGCTGTGATTGAAATCCAATGATTTGTATTGCTATGCTAAGAATTTACAGCAGAAACATTTCAAGGAATATGAGCTACAGGAACAATGTAAACTTTCGGCCACAACTATAGCTACCTATATAGTAGTCTCCGAACCACACTTGCTTTCACACAGCACTATATAAACACGGCGATTATGGCACACCATTGATGAAAGCGAATTTTCATTATTTTACTGGTTTTTGTTACCCGTTAAGATGACATAACACCTTTCATTGTGATATCGACGCCAGTTATTGTCACATTGTGAAGACACTAGACTTTTCACATCAATATCGACCGAAAGAGGTGGCGAGTGTGAAAGGGGGCCAAGTGACAGACAGAGGTTTACACAGAGCTAATGGCACTTAGCGTCTTACTCCAGTCTGCCATGAGCATTAATGTTACAAGCCAAGTGGCGCCCTAGCCCTATACAGTACCGTGCGCATGAGTGGCACGTGAGGGTGCTCACATTTCCCAGAGCCCCTTGCGAAACCAACGGAACAGAGGTTGCCTTGCTATAACATCACACTGTGCCTCTGGCTTGCGTGACGTATATAATAGGCCTACAACTCGGCAATAGCTAAAGAAAACCATCGTTTAATTAGACTCATTACCACTGCCAAACTGATGTGATTCTCTTCTCTCTCCCCCTTTAAAAATCTAATTAAGGGTCAATTATCTAATTAAGAGTGAATTGGAACACGTTCATGTTCAACTGTCAATTATAATTTTTGCTCTTTTGAAAGCTGCTATGTCTGTTCTCCGACTGAAAATTTCAATTGAATGCATTTCCCGTTATAGACTGTGCAGTCTATTAAAATACAATGTTACACGCGAAGATTGAAGTACTGCATCAATAATGTAGGATACTCCTAATTCCAAATTTGAAACTTCTATTAAATCTGTTACTTGGTCGGTCGAGTTTTTTGTGTGTGGAATGTCTCAATTTGAAAGCTCATAGCTTATCTCATGCTAACTATTTCAAATCTATGTTTCATTATGAAGCACGGACACAGCAATTTGTAATATGTAAGAGCACAATGTGCATTTTCAGAAAATATTACACATCTTGGCTGAAATCCAGAGTACAAAGTAGCCAGTCTAATTGGACCCCAAAACATTATACCCAGCAAGATATGGAACCAAGGTGTACCCCCTCTTGTCCCTATACCCTATACACACTCCATACTATTGTTACATAAACCGCCGATCCCCACCCCGATATCTGAAAGGAATTCCTGCGATTTCGGGAACATTAACCAACACAAAAACAGGGGGGTTCCCTCTGTCCCATATCTTGCTTCAAATGCAAAACATGCATGAAAAACCAAAATAAACTTTCGAACAGGAAGCGACGGATGAAAGAGGACAATTAAAATGGTCGTCTCAATCATTATTTTAAATAGCCTTATTACAGTCTGCCCACCACAGCGTTACTCCCATCTCCTTCTTTTTCTACATAAGGTTAATTTATAGCTATTTGGATAGCGCCTAATTTTATTTGCAGGCCCCCAATTGAACGAAAATTCTCCGAAATTGCGACGCCTTTCTGTCGAACCAGGTACATGTATCCCCGTTGCGGATTCAGCCGGAAACTACGGAAGGTCGCTCTTGAAACGGCGACATTCGATATGATATCGTTTAAAAGATGCCCGCTGCGTTAGAAAAAAATAATACTGTACAATTTACGGATCGAATATCCAGCAACCGCGGGCCAAAACGATGAGTAAGTTAATTGTCATGAGTGTTGGTGTCGGCTGCGAGGAATGAAGTGAATAAACTTGAGTAGTAAGTATGCATCGTTAGTTCGGAAACTGGGCTTTGGGGGGAGGGGCGTAGTGTGACAAAACAACGAAGAAAATGAGAAAACTATACCATCAGCAATATATGTCCCCAGTCACTGATACAGTTATAGCCAACAGTCTTTCGGAGTAATTGAATGAAGTGAATAAGTAAGCACTTTCAACAGTCTTGGGGAATCGGGAGTGCTTCGCCTGAACGAAATTAGCTCGCTCTCCCGTGCTTATGAAAATACCACTACTGTAATGAAGACGAGCCCGTATTGCCGCACGGCATGGCGCTGTTAAATATGCGTAGCAACGTTCCCTGCAGACAAACGGGGTATGTTACTTGGCCATCATATCCCACCCACCCCCCATCTCGCCTCGGCTTGGTCTAAAACTCACCACTCACCACCCATCCCCCGTTCAATGTTTCCTTCCCCATTAATCAAATAAACAGCAAATTAGCGAGATTGTTTTACAACGTCTAGCAGCCGACGTTGCAACTCAAACATGGCTGATCGTGGGGTTTCAATGGCGGGGAACAGCGCATAGAGGTAGCGGGATATAATTAAGTTACAACCCATCCACTGCGTGGCCGGGACTCGAGGGTCCTGGGACTCGGGCGTGTTTTCTTATACGGAGGACTGAAAAGAGGGAGAGTAACAGAAACAGCCACTAATGAAAGGCACGATTAAATTAATTTCATTTCAATTTGCAACATAATACGGCGCTTTTAACAGTACGTGCTTAGCCAGCACGTCGGAAAAAGCCTCATCCAATTCACATTGGTGCGCACGCCCCAGAGAGTGTTTGGACCGCCTATGCAGGAAAAAATCCGTGAAATGATCCAGCATCTTTCTCGACTGCCTAAAAAAAATCAGCGCGATTTGATCGTCTCTTGTTCAGTTGTTCCATCGCTCTTGCATTCAATGCTTCGTGGGTTTTTATGATGCCATTGAGCGGGCGAAGAATCATTTCATTACTAACCTGACAGGATTTCCGGGCGTTTTATTGCCATAGCGCGGCCGAGGATGGGTAGTAACAAGACTCAAGTATCGTTTACATCGGAGTTCTTTGTGGGGGGGGGGGGGGGGGGGGGGGTTCTTGCCTCGTTCCGTGGCCCCCTTTGCGCGCGCGCTGCCCATTCCTTTATAATCACCGGGTACTGCGAATCAGGAGCGCCGTGTAATAAACCTGCGGGGAAAATGAGAACTACACTCGTCCAGATTCGGTTAATTGACGTGGCTGTGTCATTCAGTGAGGGTTTGTTTGTCCGCATATGGATAGGAACTCAGACTGTTGGTTACAATGCTTACAGTCCCTTCACGGACGCTGTCAGCTCTCAACAATGGCCGTGAATGGCCAGTTTAACGCCAATAAGGTATGACGGGGGGCGAACCGAGGAAGAAAGGAACATCCTCGCCCAATGAATTTTATATTGGACTCGCATTACAGTTGTCGCACACTGGAAAGTACAGGCCAGTGACTGATGCGGCTATAGGAAGGTTTCTATAGGTACTCCGGATGATGAAAAGTGCGGCAGGGAATAGATAGGCCTAGCTTTTAACGGCTGTCTATAGGAGACTTGTGTTATTGAGCGTAGTTGTTCCCTTGTCCATTTATCGCTTTCCCCCTATTTTCAGCTCAACTCCTTAGTCGTGTTGTACAGGTTGCCCGGCCGCCCACTGCCCACTTGATGAGGCGTACTTCACTTTACCTGTTGATCGTTCTGATGCTCTATACCTTGCATACCTCTTTGTGGACCTGTGAACAATGACAGATGTCCACGGGATGCAGGAAGAGTGAATGGTTTGTGGACATACCCACGTCCACAGAACGTTTTCCCTCTCTTGGTATAAGGAATGCAAATCAAAGTATAAACGATGTTGATATAAATAAACTATGTTTTGCGATACATTTTTCACCGCATCAAAACGATAAAAATCACGTGATGCCTCCGTAAAGAACAGAAAGGAGTGGTATTTCCGACAAGTTGGCCAACTTATTTCAATTTGTGAATTTCTTTGTATTTAAGTTGTGTCTTCATTTATGTTCTGCATTTTGTGTCAACGCGTACCGTCATTATTTCTTAGGTTTCAAATTTAAAAACTAACATCCCCCTGCACGTGTGTCACTTTACATAAGCATTAAATCCAAGCGATTGCTTTAAAATTATATTCATGTAACCTTTAAAAGATGTCAATTTCAACCTCTGTTAAGGAGAAACGACGAAAAAGTGGACATTCTTTGATTGGAATGGGCGAGGACGCGAAGCGTCCGAGCCCATTCCAATCAAAGAATGTCCACCTTTTGAGTCGTTTCTCCGACTTAAACTACGTCCCTTTCACCCATTGTCAAGATTTCAAGGGAACTAAAAGTCCATTCTTACTAAGTATGAGATGAATTAAATGAATTAAGTTAACTGTACATTCTTGAAAAAGAATCTACACTTTTTTGAATAGAGTGACGTCACAAGAGTAGTTTATGGTAGAGTGCAGAAATGCTAAGATCATCTAACACTACAAACTGAATGATGTCGTGCGTTAGCTTTATATTCAGCTTAGTCACCATAATAAAGTCATGGTTTCCCATGAACAATTTAAATTTCACCTAGGCCTACGTTTGTAAAAAATCAAAATTCTATTGTGGAATTGTTGGAATAGAACATGGTCAAGAAAGTGTATTTTTTGACTAAACACTACAATTTAACCCGACTTTTGTGAACACAAATTTCCTCATTTCTGATTGGTCGTGCAATTGCTACGTATGAGCGGCCTTTTACGGGTTTTCCCCTAAAAGCGCAGTCTATTTACGGTTACTCGCAGTGAATAGTTACATGCTTTTCACCGTAAAAACAATACGGGAATTTTTTACAGTGCAATTCTCGTTCCAATTTTTCTTGAAGCTCCAATTCTATACATTTGGCCCAGTGGCCTAGATTCATCCAAGGAACCCATCTTATCAGCCCGACACTGCTACTATTGATTTTTCGTCAAAAAGTATAATTGGGAAGAAGTCGTGTTTTGCCAAGCATTCTGTTTTTAACCGTAAAACACGTGGGAAGAGAAGCTTCAAATCGCCCATGGAGCCTTGTAAACACTCCGCAGCGGAGTGGGGTGCGATCAACCGGCCCTGCGGGGCTAAAAGCACCAATCGGTGCATGCAATCGTTACGGTCGCCCGGGCGATGCAGACGGTTTCCTCCGCCCGCCGTGTCTCGCTGGTTGCGCTGGTTGGTACGTTCACATTCTCCGTACAAAAGTCTCCAGAATACCTCCCAAGGCAGAATTGCCAGACCCCGGGACATTCTGCCCTGTTCTTGAGCTCCCAAGAAAAAAATTTAATTACACAATTCACGTGCCTCTGAAAGACCCGCGGGTTATGGCGAAATGAAAGTTAAGAGATACAGAATTGAGAACCGAATCTTTGAAAAAAGATGTCCAATAATTATGATCGGCTCTGGACACCCACGGGGCTCAAGTTGGAGAGGGGGGTAGAGACAGGGAAAGAGAAGGGTGACTCTGCATCGTTTAATAACACAAGCCTCGTCTCAACAAATACTGGCGTCACACGCACCTTGGACTGCACGGTTTCCAAGTAGTCCGTCAGAGTTCGCAAGCCCACATGCTCCCGGCCGACCTGCAAGACACGAAAAGACACAACCGTTTGGATTACCAAGAAGAGAGAGCGAGAACAAACGACACTATACCCGCGGTCTGAAAGATGGCTCTTAAGACCGTTATTAAGCCGCGGAAATCGGGAAATATCTGGAAGGGACTTCCTCGACTGTCGGCATATTGGTAGTCCAAACAAAAAAGAGATGGCAGCGATAGTCCATATCCCCTCTCCGTAGACTGCAGGGAGACAATACGCCTGTATTTGGAGGGGAATACTGCAATAACAATCCCGCCGGAGTATTTCCTGACGACTCGGAGCCACGCAGGAAGTGACTTTCAAACAGTTTGATTCTCGCGTTTTGTGAGTGGACCAAAAACAAAATGAGCCCCCGGGCGCAAGCATAGCAATGACCGTGTTCGTGTGCTATAGTCATGGGGATGGCGTAGGGCATTCCAACGACGTTTATGTACAGATATAACGCTCACATTGTGTGACTTTTATATCAAAACAGCCGATTAAAAAATAACAACCGTTTCGAAAGACTTGACGAATTATTCATTTTAGGCGAAACCCCCCCCCCCCCCCCCCCCCAAAAAAAGTTTAGCGTCGTGTTTTTTCAGAAAAGGAAGGAGGAGGCCATTTTAGAACTTCTATTGTTAGATCACATCAGGAAATATTTTCCTAGATGGACACCCTATTTTTCAAGATGACTTGCGCTGGTAGTAGATTCTATCAAATCGATTCAAACACGCTATACATACAATGGGAGGAATTACCTCTCTTCATTTAACTTTATTTGGATTTTTTGGAGTAAAAAACTGCAGATCCAAAAGGAAGTCGGTGAGAACGCTAAACATTATTTACTTGGCCTAAAAACAGATCAAAAAATGCAAGCCTCAATAAATGTTGTCGGATTCACATGTTTTCCTTATCATAAAGAAAATAATGCATCTGGATTATGTTACACTGTAATGTGCTCCAGGAACACCCACTACAGGTTTACATTTCACGGGACTACGCCTTCAGTGAATTAATTGAGTTTTTATTATTTGACTTTATCACAATTTATAAAACAGCGAAATTGAACATTCTTTTAACGATTGTTTTTACTTTTTTGCTTATAATATAACATGGCTTTGGGTCTTCATATTCGCTACGAGGTCATGCGATATCAAAATGGTTTGGGCTTCTGTAAATTAATTCAGAATTAAGAATATGAGAGTTTCATCACAGACGATGACTTTAACACTTTCAAAAAACGGAGATATTGGCCAAGTAGTGAAAAGCAAACACGATTTTGCTAATTCAGTTTCGTTTTCAGCCATTAAACCGAATATGAGATGAACCCTTAACAATCTTCAGTTTCAGTTTTACTTGTCGAATAAAAACGGTACAGAATTCTCCAGAAAAGATAAGATCACATACAGACCACTGGCACTCTTTCCATGTGATAAAAAGATCATCTGCATCGTCTTGCAAATTCATATCATTACTGGTAACATTTTTGGCACATTGCCAGGGTTGGCCTCGGAAATCAATACCCAGAACCGCGCAGAAATGTCAGCCCAGGCTAGACTATTTTCATATCACCTGGACATCCTTTGTTCTTACAGACTGCTGGAGGGAAGGCTACTGTCTGTGACATTTTTAGTCAAAGGTCACCGCCTGGTACCATTTTTTGTCCAGTATCAAGAACGCATGGTTTATAAAGGGTTGAGCGGAGAGGTTTTCCAATTCTTCATCTTTTGTGACATCTCATATAGCTGAGAGACATCGTTTACAAGCTACGCTCGGTCAATGCTTTTTGGAAACATTTGGAATCCGCCTTTTTTGCTGCATAATTCTTGCAGAAATCGCTTTCACAAAAATGCACAACTTCAGACCAAAATGCCGCCATGCATTATGAAGCGTGTGCAGTGATGCACAACAGTGCATTCGTCACACATGTTTGGTTTAATACAATGTACATGTATAATACAGCTTAGGCCTAACATTTTGATGAAAAAGGGATGTCACCGCTATAAACGTTTCGCCTCGAGTCGGATGCAATACAAAAGAGCAATAATGTACTCATGTATGTCAGCTGAGCTTTGTAATCAATTTTGGTGGTTTACCGCAGTACCTTGACGGTGTCCGCCCGATTGTCCAAAGGTTTATTGATCCGAAGATTCGATATTCCGAACGTACACATTCACCATAAGAGGGGGTTCGTTATTCCGAAAATGAAATAAGGTTCGTTAATCCGAACATTTGATGCATGCGATAGTCCGAAGGTGTTGGTCCGAAGGGCTGACGATCCGAAAGTTCATTTATCCGAAAGTTCGGTATAGTCCGAATTTAGAATAAGTTAATTAGTCCGAAGCTTAAAAGTCCGAAACGAAAATAAGGTTGAATAGTCCGAATGTTCATTATTCCGAAAGCACACAAGGTTCGATAGTCATTGACAATAAGGTCCGATAGTCCGAATTGACAATAAGGTCCGATAGTCCGAATTGACAACAAGGTTGGATAGTCCGAATCGGCAATAAGGTCCGATAGTCCGAATCGGCAATAAGCTTATTGTCAATTCGGACTATCGAACCTTATTGTCAATTCGGACTATCGAACCCTAACGTCTTTTCGGAATATCGAACCTGATCGTCCATTCGGACTATCGAACCTTATTGTCGATTCGGACTATCGCACCCTGTCGTCTATTCGGACTATCGAACCTTCGGATTATTTAACCTTATTCTCTTTTCGGACTAATGGGCCCTTCGGACTATCGAACCTTCGGAATATCAAACCTTCGGACTATTGAACCTTCGGACTATTGAACCTTCGGACTAACGAACCTTCGGACTAATAACCCTTCGGACAAAAGATCCTTCGGACTATCGAACCTTCGGACATTCGGGCTGTCACCAAGTTGAAGCAGTGAGCTTATTATGAGAGGCGCATTCCCTCAACGTTCACCTTTTTGGGCACAGATCCGTGTCCGTGGCAATATCGGCAAACAAGTACAATAAAAGTCCACTTGAGTCCAAAACTGGAAAACAGGCTCAAGTCCAGACTTGACTTGAGCCTGACTCCAGCCCAGTCTTGACCCTGGACTCCAGCATACTTCGTTTTAATGTCTTAATTGTCTCAGACACACATTCGGACTCGGCCGAAACCCGACTCATCGAGTCCAGGCATGATTCCCAAGACCATTATGACAAGAATAGAAATATTCTGGAATCCAGCTTCATCAGGTCTACGTTCGAGCCAGAGCTCTATAATTTCACGAACCTGCTAAGCACAAACATTTGCTTAGCATAAAAAAGACCTCCTTAGTAAAAACAGGATTACCAACCAAACATTCATATTTTATATGTTGTGACTGCTATTCAGCTGTTTGCTTAGCATGAAAATCATATGGAGTTTTGGCTGGTAATGTGCTTACTGAGCAAGACTTTTTTGTGCTAATCAAATTTTTGGACCCTGATTTGAGCTCTGGTCTAGCTTTGGGCTCCCAGTGGAAGTCCACTATTTCGCTGTTTGGGAATCGGATCCTGATTGACTCCCTGTCTCACTGGAAGCAAGACATCCTCATGTGAATGCTCACCTGTATAAAGAGGGCAATTATTGCTATACCATTGTCTCTTCCCATAGCTTCCTCTACTGTGTCGTACAGCTGGCTGTTCCAGTGAATGAGGTGCAACTGCAACGAAAAAACAAAACAAGTGTCAATCCCTACAAGGATATAGTTTACCCGGATGGGAAATTATTTACCAGCTGAGTAGGATGAGACGTTGAATGGATGCTTAAGGACACATGCAATGGGTATACCAATTCTACTTGTTTTTTACGTTATTACCCCTGTTACAAAAATACGAACATGATCTAAATGCCGGTTTTCACTTGAAGTAAAAAAGAAGATGGTAGTTTCCACGTTTAAATGACGACCTTCCATCAGTCAATGCAACATGGCGTTATATATTTAGTAATGAAACTCCTTGTGAAAAGGACATACGAGCAATACTAAAATCAATCCTTCAAAAAAGCCAACCAGAAGAAAAATTTGTTACTAATGGAGTCCGAATGAGCTGTTTAAGATGAATCCAAATCTTACATTGAACTTATACTGGACGTATAAAAATAAGCTGGACTCGCAATACGTCTTATATATACAGTTGTGTGACTATAGTACGCAGTGATTAACGTGTACTATTGAGAACGAGGATGAAACGAGATTGTAAGTAAACATGGGGACAAGGTTGTCAAACGTATTGTTTTCGGCACGTTATAAGATGGCTTCAACTGCACGGACGTATTGCGAGTCCAAATTATTTATACCTCCGACGCGTGTTTAAACCTCAGTATATGGCATTATAATCATATCTTGTTGGGACTACTTCGGGTTTGAAAATCGTCTTTGGATTGAAAAGTGAAACGCAGATTTGCCAAGAATGACTTAAACTTGTAAGCCGGCTTTCCAGATTAAACTCAAAGCAAATAAAAAATATATGCCTAAAAGTCGTGATGTACTTGGTGGTCAAGTTTCGACCATAGCTGCATTTGTTCCAAAGACAGAATTGTGCTGCTGTTTTATTATTTGCATTTGACAGTAAATGAGGAATTATATCAATGTATTCCATTTTCTCGGCATTGCGGTCATTAGAAAAATCCAAAGAATACAGGTATTGCAAAACTGGATGCACATTCTTGCCAATCAAAAATAAAACATCTCGTCCTTGACATCCAGTATAATCAATCGTGATCAATAATTATGACAAACATTGTGACATTTAAAAAGGTGAAGGAAACTTAGCCCTGGTAATTAAATAAATAGGAATTATTGACGTACATCCGCTATACAAACAGAAAGAAAACAAAAACAAACTTGTGGCACAGTAAAACGAAATAGATTGATCAACGTGGCATACTGTACATTAACTCGGCAACGCGATCCCTATAAAATGAATCACATTTTATTTCTAAATTAGTAAATTTGTATTTTGTCTCATTTCTGTATTAAGGATAATTGTATAAGGAATCAAGTTGCTTTGTTTAGTACACTGTAAAAAAATGCCCGTAATTTTACGGTAAATTCCCAGTAAAACGGGTTGCCAGCGAAAAACCGTAAAATTTACGGGAATTTCCCGTAAAATGTCTCTATTGAAGCCAAAACGGGAAGTGCACAGTAAATTTACAGGATTTGTAAAAGATGCGCGTCCCTTCGTGAAAACGAAAATCTCAGTTGACCTACTTTTACGCCTTTCCGCCGTGCCGTTTTGTACGCGTTCAAGGGGCAGGCATGTTCGCGTCTCTTCATGAAAACGCAAAATGCAATTATCGAGATGCCTGCCCCTTGCATCATTAATGTAATTTGGAAATTAATGATGTTTTGCTTGCAGAAACATGTCAAAATGGTTAAATACAGTGTTTTAAAGCAAAATAGTGAAAAAATCAAAATCGGAAAAATTGTCATTTTTGACACGCGTTTCTCTTCGTGAAAACGGTGATAAATTGTTTGAATAAAACATATTATGGTCAAGAAAGTGTATTTTTTGAGCAAACATGGCAATTTAACCTGACTTTTGTGAACACAAATTTCCTTATTTCTGATTGGTCGTGAAATTGCTACGGTTTTTCCCGTAAAATGCAGCGCGCAGTCCATATTCACCATTTACATGCTTTTCACCGTAAAAATACGGGAATTTTCTACAGTGTAAAATGACAAATAAAAACTCGATAAGCCCAGTGTACATTTTATAATAGGCATATACCGTAGCTTTTCAAAGCTTATTAGTTCCGGCAGTCTGGACCACGCGCAGGACACGATTGTATATGACGTGGAAACCATCATGTATCGTCTCCACACTCCGATTTACCCATAATTCTCTCTATCACAGACGGCCTGGCAACATAAAATAACCATTAAAGGGACTTTGCATCGGGATTTTTATGACATGAATACGAGTAGAACAAGGTTATTTCCACGTTACTATAAATTTCCAGTTCCTTTATAGCAATTTTTTTTATAGTAATTACACAATTTTCTATGTTAAAATGAGGAAAAACATGTGTTGTGGAGTCTCCAAAGCATTGCGTACCACAAATCTCAACCACTGACTTTTCATGGATAAGGTCCCATGTTTTAGTTAATTTCCATATAAGCTCCGTTGCAGTCTAATTTTAACCAACATTTCTTGATGCATCGTTGATTTAAGAAAAAGTAATTTCTACGCTATTATTATGCTCTTTTAACAAAGAATTCTTCTTTAATCTGCAAAATCAAAACTAGCGCCCTCTTGCATAGGACTCGGATGCAAAGATTACAAAATAATTGAAAACTACCACCATCCTGCTCGCAATGCTGCAAGATAAACGGTTTACTGTGTGAAATGAGTTACTTTATTGCACGGTCCCTCTTATGAAATGTATAAAACGCTCTACGCAATCAATCATGATTGTATAGAAGATAATTCAATGATAAAATATGCTTATGTTAATGACATCAGCAATTGCATCTTAATATCATATTTCGTGAGGAATCATTGGACTTTTATTAATTCTGTAGAAACGTGTAGTCTTTTATCTGCATTTGCATTCACTGCAGTCGGAAAGGTTAGGCCAATGTTGAGTTAAAAGTGCCCGAAGAGGGCAAAAGTTCAGACGGATTCAATTTTTTCAAAAAGTCCCGTTCTCGCGGGGTAGCTATAGCAACGATGCGTCAATATCGGCTTCACTTTTGGCCGTAAAGGTTGTGTTGGTTTTCGAAAAATGCATCTGAAAATGCCAAAAGGTTTCCATTTCTTCGCGTTGTGCGAAGATGGCCTTTTTATTGTATACACTGTCTCAACATGAAAGCTATTGGCTCAACAAACCGAGTTTAGCGAGCATCCAGGAAAATGTCATTCTACTTTTGAGGGATGACAATCTGTGGCGAAATCGATTTCATAACACCGCTCCAGCCTATCGGTTGAGCGGTGTTTGTTTCTGTTGCACCCTAACCTTTAACACAAACAGCTCCCCTAAATCTTTCAATCTGTACCCGGCCGGAAGCTTGGGCTGAATGGGTGTTGAAATTGTAATCGCAGAACTGTTTGGCTTTTTGCGCAAGTCCTTTCTGGTCAAAATGTCAAGTCCTTTGCGCTGACGAAGCCGAGCATTCGTTGCGAGCGAGGATTGTAAATTATCTCATCAGAACCACTAAACTGCCTGCCCTTAATTTGCTAGATCACCATGGGTGACAACTATTGGCATGCCTGCTACAAATCTCCCCCGAAACTGTTTTCAAAACATTGTCAAGTCTGAGGAGTTGATACTAGGTCTATTTGGGTGAGCTGGGATGGTAAACAGGCTCGTCAGAGCCGGGGTCCTCTGAAAGAAGCGGCTTCATGGGCCCGTTCACAACATGGATTCCTTCCCCCAACTGTGCTGCTATGTCAGCGGGTCTAGTCATTCACTGTCACGTCACTCAGCCTTCACAAACTTCTCCTTCGGTCAATGTTTTTTAATTTTGTTTTTTTGTGGCTTGTTGTTTGCAATAACCCGTCGCGATATACAGGTGTGCGGAAACCCTCCAACTCGTTCCTTGTTTTGCTTTTGTCAATTGTGCAAGTTTCCAAACGAATCGGCATTATTAAGTAATAACCTTTTTTTTTTAAAGTCCTCTCACGCAATTCAACAAGAATGCCCACTTGAACAACTGCTGGTTGTACATTGTTCCCTGTCCCATCCAAACATAAACAGGTTGTTTTGCTGACGGAAAAATCCACTTCAAAAATGAATCGTTTGGTTCGATGGCGGAGTAGAACATAAGCAAAGGCAGGCCACGACAAAAGATCAAGGTTTGTGAATCCCGCCCCAAGTGGCTCCCGCGCTTTTTGTAGCAGACGACCGGAACGCCGTGAATGCAGCGCTATTATTGCTGGAGCACCGGGGATGTGGTTGAAGTGATTCCAGGTGGCATCAACCACCAATCATTTTTTCTTTTCCCAATAACCATCTGCTATAAGAAACACTTAATTCTCACGGCACTTTAAAAAAAGTTTGTGGGGGGGGAAACAATATTTGCGTATGTATATTAAACAACTGAACTCGTTGCCAATGGCTAAATTGCGTCAACGTATTTTCCAATAGAAAACTCAGAAGAGTGTATAATAAACAAATACATAAACAGGCATAAGTAGGCCCTAAATAATAAAGAAACTATCCAACTTTAAGTACCCATACCAAAACAACGCTTGTAACGTCACAAAGACGAATTGACAAAAATCTATAGTGTACAAAAACAAGGCGCGACATCAGCATAATGTGTCATGGGCATGTAATTCTTTAACGATTTCTCATAGGGTCCAATCGCTGATCATTTTGAAAGTCCAATTCACGGTCTTACAGCTGTAAGTTAAGATTAGGAGTAAGCACAGTGACCAGCCCATGACACGTCATCATGCAAACCTAGACACTATGTTGTATGTCCAACAAAAGCCGGCCGCCGCAGCAATTGTGGGTATAATCAACACAAATTGTCTTGGCAACATTGTAAATGTTATTGACACTGTAACTTATCCAGCAAAATCACCAGCAAAATCAGCAGCAGCAGCAGCAGCAGCAGCAGCAACAGCAAAATCAGCAGCAGCAGCAGCAGCAGCAGCAGCAGCAGCAGCAGCAGCAGCAGCAGCAGCAGCAGCAGCAGCAGCAGCAGCAGCAGCAGCAGCAGCAGCAGCAGCAGCAGCAGCAGCAGCAGCAGCAGCAGCAGCAGCAGCAGCAGCAGCAGCAGCAGCAGCAGCAGCAGCAGCAGCAGCAGCAGCAGCAGCAGCAGCAGCAGCACATTTATCACCGTAACGATTGCCATAATGTGTACTCGTTGCTATCATCGGTAATAATTATCATCATTGTCACAACTGTCAGTATATATTACCCCCGTTGTCACAATCGTCACTCTTGCCAGTTGTCACAATCGTCACTATTGTTATTGTTGCCACAATTATCACAACTATCATTATTGTTATACCACTATCAAGTTTGCCTGTACATATTCCCCTTCACCTGACGATCTTTCCTGCTTCAAGGGGAACGTTAATTCCTACCTCTTGTGTCTTTCATTTTTTTTTATAGCTCCGTAACTGGCTTTTAGCCTTGTTCGGGGCGAACTTGCATTAAAGAAACAAAAACAGAACGAGACGTAAGATGTGTTTGTGGACAAACACAGAGCTGTTTCGTTACGTAATCGGTACGTGAAGTCTGAACGATCGAGGATTTGGAAAGAACTCGATCGTACGTGAAGTATGACTCGTGGCAAGACAGCCAAGATAATTCTAAGCACAATCACATTGACCGAGTGAGAATATGAACTAAGTGAATTCCATCAAGGCAAAAGGCAGCCCCACTTTCCCATGAAGAAACAAACCACACAGCCCGGGCCCGTGTATAGCACGCACTGCGAGGGAACTGACTTTTAATAACTTATATTTTTTCCACTGCAACATCCCGCAAGCAACGGGGGGAAGAAATTACGGAGCTGCGCTCACGTTCGATCCTCGAGTATTCAATAAAACACTGCCATATATCCCCTGGTCTTGCCTGCAACTATCTGGCGCACAATATTAACACTGCCCCAGTCCTGTGTTCCAATTAGATCTACAAGTGTATACGGCCGTATAGCGAGCTATGAAATCATAATAGGAACAGACAGCAAATATTACATGTTGTTCTACTGACTTGCACTTGTTGCCCTAAGGGAAGAGAGAGTAAGAGAAGGAACATGAACTTTTGGTTTAGGGAGCGACAAAGAAAATTACTGGGTGAGGTAAAGTACGGGCCCCGCTAGATACAGAGGACTGGAGAGGGGAGGTTTGTAGGACTCTTGATGAACTGCCACTGTGATTAAACAAATGTGGTGCAGTACCGTCCGTGCTTTCGGGAATCACCGTGAAAATAATTTTTCAAACTGAATCGCCAATTTGCACGCGTTTAATAAGTTATGGGTTTTCCATTGAGTTTCCACAAAACCAACGACCGACAAGTAACACCTTTATTAATTAATAAGTTTGAAATTTTGAACGCTCCTAATTCCCACAGTACCGTATTGATTCATATAAATCTTCGCGCGTTCCACATAATAAAACAGTATAATTAGGACGAATAATAGATACATTGCACATACAGTGCTTTTTTTGTTCAACAGTAGTTTTCTTCCGTAATATGTTAGTATTTGGGAAATCCAAGTTCAAATTTTGCACTCAGAGTACGGAAAGAGCAGATTCAAAAGTTATGATATGGCATTGCTAGAGCCGACAATACAGTTACTTCGTGTGATTCAACATTTACATGAAATACAACAAAATATAAAAGTTTGAGATCAATCCGTAACCTGGGTCACGAGAAAACAGTGACAAAAAATGATCCGTTTTAAGTTATCTTGCGCACGTTCATAATTATGCCCTTATTTGCCATGGCGTTTTCACATGCAATTTCTCAAAGATTACAGATTTTTAGGGGGAAATATTTCTCAGGATTGGTACCTACTGACACCATTTTCATATACAGGATGTCCTTAAAACAAACCTATTTTGTTTTATATATTATGATACCATTACATTTTTCATTTTTTAAGAAGCTCAACTTTGAAAAAAATCTGCTGTTCCGGTACCTGATCCTAAAAAGTGGTTGAGGTTAGACACATTAATAAGAGCTATCTACATGATCTATCAAAGACCTACTCCAGGCAGATGAAATTTAAATATATTAACCATCAGCTTACCGTTTCTTGGAAATAATATTAGTCTCAATACCTGAGATTGCATTTGCATCTGTGACATTGAGCGCGAAATTCTACGGAATCCATTCGATGACGTCATTATGACTAAAATCAAATTGCAATTCCAGACGAAATGCTGTCACGTCGTCGAGAAAATGGCTGGAATTTCTAACATGGCTCGAGTTCGTTCGAGATTTCTGTAAACATAATTTTCGAGCAGTTGCTACTTTTCTCAACCCTTCAGAATTCTGTCTGTTGGAGCTCGCATATGTCTCTGTCATTGATAAACGGTGCACTGAGTTCACTCAGAGGTTAACTGGTTTGTTGGTTGTATAACGAGAGGGCGCTAGACACGTTTTGCGATACAAAAATTAGGCGGCTTGCCTACAGACGCGTGGTGGCGCTATAACACTTAGTTGAAGAAACTGTGTGTTCTCGTGCAAAATGGATAAACGCCTTGGACAAAATTAGGACGTACGTTACGAAGTAAGAATATAATCTTTTAAAAGAAGGAGCATTATTTCCCCTTTCCAGGTGATACTTTCCAGTATTATATATTGTTTATGAAACAACACAGTGGACATTCAGCTCAACTTGCTTTCACACATAATATAATTATGTGAAAGCAATATTATTACTATGTGTTACAATACAAACAAGAGCTAAATAGTTATTTTCATTGCAAGTGGAAAGAAAGGTTGTAGTTTGTTAATTCTCAGATAATTATTACATAAATTTATGCAAGAGGGCGCCGTTTTGTTTTTGTCTTACAAGGCACTCATTGTCAAAATAGCAAAAGTACAAACTCAGTCCTTCATAATCACCCACCTACACAGTTTAGAAGAAATACTGGCCACTACTATTATCCAAACAAGCTGTTTAACATGAAAAATCAAAATAAATAATTTAGTAAGTATTATAATTTTAGGAAGTAATTATCAAGCACACACGCCATTTTTAATATGCGGGCGTCGCGTAGAAAGTATGACGTTGTTAATTCCTCGAGTTTAGATTTTTTGCACTGCGAGAGTGCGCTATTTCACATTAACGGTGGCAGATTCGGGGAGCTGTACCCGTAAAAAATCACTGCCTGGTCAGTTCTCTCTGTTTGTTTTCATACATGGCTGCCTACCTGTTAACAAATTTCCACAAAGCTGGACTTGATATATTATACAAACTTGCAATAAAAATAAATTCATCCTCACTACATGTTCACAAGGCACCAAAAAGTGAGCTGAGAAGTGGTTGACATCCAATTTTGCCTTCTCAAGACAATTGTGATGGACACAGGGGGCGCTTTTATTCTAGGCAATGGCTTCGGCTTTGTCTCCAGCTATTTCCAGTTCCATTGAATACTTGAACAAAATAAACAGGCTGCGGCTATGGGTTCAAAAGAAAGGCTTTGATGTACATTTAGATAAAAAGGCCAAAGTCAAATGCCAAAGTCAAATGTCAAAAGCCAAAGTCAAATGCCAAAAGCCAATTTGAAAGATGGCAGTGTATTCACTTAAACCCAAACAGCACCCTCCTACTGTGTCATGCATATCTCAAGAAGACTAATAAGGCAAACAAAACCCCGTTGTGTTGCCCTCGGACCGACAGACCGTAAAAATCAACAGATTCAGGGTCGGGTTTTGTTGTTGTTGAAAAAATAACAGCCTCTCTGTCTCAAAAGTGTTTGTATTTGATGTACCTTCTCTTTACTATGCGTATTGTTATGTAAAAAATGAAACCAGTGGGTTCGTCCAACGTTTAGGCCTACACATGCCCGGGTGAGCGTGAATATCGACGACTCCGATCCGTCGCGCTCGTCAAAGTTCCATCCGGGCTGAAGAGTAGCCTAACTAAAAACCCTAAATTTAGGTATGGGGAGGTCTAGCAAGAAAAAGAACAAGGACAACGCATGTGGAAATGCTATGTACATACAACCAATTTAATCTCTTTCAGACATGTATACATTGTAGCGGAAGAGTCGAATCGAATTGGCAAAAAACTTCGTCGTATCTCTCGATGTTTACAACAACCGAGAGAGAATTGCAACCAACTTGCTTCTTCTTCGAATCGGTCACATGACGGTATTGCTTAACCTCGTCCACAGGGCTTACTTTATTTTCAACCTCGTGTCCAATAAAATTAGATGAGCAAAAAAAAATATTCCGACCGACTGGCCCTCTTTTCCAATTTTACCTGTCCGAGAGCCACACACATTTTTTTGGGCCCTAAGGAATAAATCATGAAGACATAACAAAGACTATTAAGGCAATTAAAGAAACACAACCCAAACATCGTTACTGTGGGTACGATCGTGTCACACCGTGCTATTTCCCACCATGCCTTGATCCGCGGTATTGTGTAATTTAAATATCCATCTATTTTGGATATTTTAAATAAGTCTGCCAGCCAATCAGAAATTGCCATTTTTGTTTGCTGTTTTGTCATTTTGGGGTCAACACCTGCACAAACACCTGCTGAACTTTGGAAAATTGAGTATGTATAAATGATGACAAATCAGCATCGTTTACACCTTACGATGGTTAATGAAGGAACGTGAATTCAACCCAAGAGTCGAGAACTCCACCCTCAAGATGCTTGTCTTAAAAAGAACCTCGAGGAAGGAACCTACCTCCATGGGGTATGCCTTGCCATTGACGGTATGTTCAGAGCCTCTGTCGTCCTCCTTCCCCCAGTGAAAAGTGAACTCGGCCAACTCATATGAGGAGTCTGGTTCCAAGGGGCCTCCAGTCAGCACTGTATGATCACAGAGATGGAAACAATATACGGCATTTAGTCTGGTACCATCGCAGGGGGTCAAACAAGCAAATCGGCTCTTTATGTGTGTTATTCCTTTTTATTTACAAATAATTTTGATATCACTTCATATCCCTTTCCCCTTACTTGAATGACTAAAATGATTCAGGGCTGGATCCCCCCCCCCCCCCTGCTCGTTGTCATTTGTTTGTTTTTTGCTTGATGGGGCCTACGCCTAAAGTTGCAAACCAGAAACCCTACATGTCTTATTTTGCCTATGGGTAAGAACAAAACAAAGTGGTTAAAGGCCGTGTACATGATTGGTCATTGTTGCAATTTTCAAAAATGGGCGGGTAGCCACGCGCGCCTTGACTAAAGGCTACATGGCAGTTTTCTAACGATTCCCAGCTGGAAATCGTTGGACGACGATATAAATTGCCACTTTTCTTGACAACGACAGCACACCTGGTGCCATAATTTCACAGGATGATTGAGACTACTATTAACTTACAGTCTAGTAAGGTATTCTATAACAATTCAGTAAAAACAAATTGGAGAATTACCAATCGTGTACACTACGTTTAAATGGCGCCACCAATAATGAGATGGTGTGTCAGCCCCCCCCCCCCCCTCCCCCTTGCTTGTAACATTTTTTTCGCAGACGCAACATTTTGGGAGTCACCTTTCTGGGCAAATTTCAGAAACCCCCCCTGCAAAAAATCCTGGATCCGCCCCTGCATAAGTACACTTTTTATTATTAGACGCCGTTATGAACAGAGCAAGTGAAACAATCACACGCAGATATTGTGAGTGACCAGCACAAAAACACCTGTTGATCTCTGAAAGCTGGATTGATTCACGTATAATTTGACATAATTTACACTGTTTTGTAAAAGATGCTGTTCATAGTGAGAACATCAAGACAGGTATATCAATGATTAAGCACATATCAGTTGCCCCCTTCTCCGCAGCCCCGCCCCAGACGTCAGGATAGGTATTTTTTTCCTTCCCAAGGGTGAGTACTTTGGCCCATAAAATCAGCCCTATACTTTTGTACAGGAGAATGATTCCCAGGGGTGGGGATTTGGTCACTTCCAGAATGACAATCCCAACATTGGGGGTGAGGAAGTGCAGGGGAGGAGTGGGAAACCATTATTTGATTGGTGGTGCATTATAGCTCTATACACAGCGGCGGCGATTCCTCACCAATGTTGGGGGAGATGGAGGCAAAATCACATAGCCAACAATAATAATTGTTAAGCCTTTTGTACTCAGTGTCTCTTGCGTAGCCTATACTAGGAAATTTTGAAAATGTGTGTTGATCTTTGTGTGTTCTAGTGATCCATACTGGTCCATGTAAAAGCCAATGACCCATAAAATGTATATGACAAGTGGAAAATTATTGGGGGGCATAGCCGTCCCCCCCTCCCCCGGGATCGCCGCCCATGCAGCACGGGAAGAGAAAGTTAAACGCTATTTAAAGGCGTAGCCTACCTGATCTTGGGGGCGGTTCTGATTTCCCAAGGACAGCCATGACACCGTCTACAACACCAAAAGAACAGTCACCGATATTGAAATCATTTCATCATAAATACAATCAATCTCAGTGCAGAAGTTCCTGAATGTGTGATCTATTATTTCGTCCCCGTTTTCACGAAGAGACACACATGTCAAAAATGACAATTTTGTAAGCAAAACATCATTAATTTAAAAATTACATTAATGATGCAAGGGGCAGGCATCTCGATAATTGCATTTTGCGTTTTCACGAAGACGCGAACATGCCTGCCCCTTGAACGCGTACAAAAGGTATTGCACGGAAAGGCGTCAAAGTAGGTCAACCGAGATTTTCGTTTTTAAGAAGAGACACACATCTTTGTTACATTCTCAGCTGTAAACACGCGCGCCCCTTCCATATGGAAAAACACATTGAACAGAAAGGGCCTCAATGTAGGAAAACTTGAATTTTCGTTTTCACGATGTACGAAGGGACGCGCATCTTTACTAATTAATTTAGGCTAATTAACCACCGTGTTAATTCTAATTACTGGGTTCACGTAAAAATTCACCTCTCGTAGAATCATGTGAATGTTTCCTTACTGCACAAAGTTGTTGCAAACTAGGATTGTTTGCAGTTTTAAAATAGGAGAAACTTCTCTTGCGATTATCTCGAATTAATGCTTTTTCTTCAAAATCCACATGTGCGTCTCTTCGTGAAAACAGTGACGATTTGTGATCACGCCCTCTGTTGACAGAACCAAAACGATTTCATCAATCCAACTTGGTACATTATTTTGTCGTGATCACTGCACACTCGCGGAACAACATCGCAGGGCTACTATAGTAAGTTGCTTTGAGTAATCTGTTGGCAGTGGATGTCCCAAAGTTTGGGAATGAAAAAGACTTTTTACTTTAATCGGTCCGTGCTTTGAAAAAAATGTTTTCCTTCTAAATATTTTGTGTGCTAATTTTGAAATTGCCATTGATGACGTCATTCTGACTGACACTGTGATGGCGATCCACTTGTTTACCGTTTTCAAGGTAAACAAAGAAAACTGGCTGGAGCTGAACCTGTAACCTCCAGATTGGTGTACCGGTGGCCTACCAACTTGTGGTTTGTTTAATGACAAGTGCATTCTGAACCGTGATAGCTAGTCGATCCAAGGTTTATCAAGAATCATCGGGGAATCGTAAAGGTCAGGGAACCAGACTAGAAAAAACTATGGCCATTTCTCAAACCTTGGCTCCGTTTTGGCTCGGCTTCGGCTTCGGCTTCGGCTTGATCTATTCCCCAGCTCCGATGCCAATCTGAAGCATTGAATGCATGTACAAAATATACAGGCTCCTGCTCTGGGTACAAGACTTTGATGTACCTCAAGCAAAAACAGTGCCTAGGTCTAGTCACATCTGAGGACCAAGGTTTGAGAAATAGCTTATTTACCGGCTTTGTATTTAACGCTGATCTGCACTGTGTTACCGGTGTTGATCATCTCACATTCCCGACATAGAGCATAGTCCTGGTTGAGGCTAGGCTTGTTCAGGGTGCCGTCGTACACCGCTTGGCGCGAGTTGATGTTGATGGGCGACTGGCAATCTCCACGGGCTTCTGGGAAGTGGAGGCCCCACTCAGCGGTACCTGCAAGACGAGGAGGTTGGAGAAATTGAGCAAGATGCGTTTGAATGATGGAAGTGGTTAAATCAAGAAAGGAGAATTTGTTTTCTATTCATTATACTGAGCTACAAGGGGCAGAAGGGCAACATTTTAACAGAAGGGCAAAATGAAAACCATTTTCAAAGATATTTTGCACTGAATTCTTCCAAACTGCGCAAGCATAAAGTAAAGTGTGCTCTTTCACCATTCAAAACGCTCAAGCTATTTACTGACATGTGAGGGCGCTGTTGCTTTGATGTCATGATAGTATACAGTTTTGGGCAGTACAAAAATAAGTCAAAATTTGACTCATTGTAGCAGTTTGAACGATAAATCTGTTTACTGACTCGCTACGAAGCACTCAAATAAAGCAGAAACACAAACCTTAAGAAAATTGACCGCGGAAACAGTGTTTTTTAAAGTTGCTACATTTTTTGGCACAAATCAGCCACGATACTGAAGCTTTCATCTTGTGTGACTTCGATCGTATGCTCGTGAATTTGTTAATTCACATTTGTATAAAATCCAAGAGATTTTTTAAAGGGGCATACAAGCCTTCAGAAAGGCAAAGTAGTTGGGTCATCTCCAGAAATTCCGTGACCGTGGAGAGCGAAGGTTTGTTTCTCAGCGGATTTGTCTTCTATGAAGGTAACATTTTAGCCGGGGTGTCCCTCCCAAAAGTGTGGGCTAACTCCGGGAGGGGGGTAAATAGATTAATACAGGGGTCAAAACTGAAAAATGCTTCGATTGCTGTAAAAAGCAAAGCAAACTATCCGTCTAATCATAAAGATTTAAAGAAGGTATAGTTTCTACTATCTACGACTTATGGTTACGGAGATATGAGATAAAATGTATCAAATGTCAAAGGTCAACAGAAAAGGTCAAACCTCTTTAAAATGCTCCGATTTCTTTGCGAATAGGCTCAAATTGTTCATCTGGTCACATTGTACTGCCTACCAAGTTTCCTTCACTTTATTAATTGACTCAAAAATCAAAGGTCAATAGAGTTCAATGGTAATGACCTTGTTTTCCCCCTATCTCGGTATCCGGATATAATAGATGGTGCAAACTATTGTTGCTTTAATCCTGTGACTAAATGAAAAATTTGAGCCTATTTGCAAAGAAATCGGAGCATTTTAAAGAGGTTTGACCTTTTCTGGTGACCTTTGACATTTGATACATTTTATCTCACATCTCCGTAACCATAAGTCGTAGATAGTAGAAACTATACCTTTTTTAAATCCTTATGATTAGACGGATAATTGGCTGTTTTGGAAACTTTTCCAAAACAGCCCTTGTTTTCGTTAAGATTTTTTTTTTTTTCTTTTTTTTTGGCTGTTTCGGAAACTTTTCCGAAACAGCCCTTGTTTTCGTTAAGATTTTTTTTTTTTGCTGTTTTGGAAACTTTTCCAAAACAGCCCTTGTTTTCGTTAAGATTTTTTTTTTTTTTTTTTTTTTTTTTTTTTTTTTTTTTCCTTTTCAGACTTTTTCCCATAGCATTTGTACACGTTTTCTTTCTTACCGGCACTTTGGCTACTTTTATGTTACCGATTGACTTCAAACTTGGCAGACACTTAGACTAACTGCTCAGAATGTATGCCGAACATTTACGTCATGATGACGTCATCACGTGATTTTTTATGAATTTTTGAAATTTTAAAATCGTAATATTCTTTTTAATATATCTAGCGAACAAAACAAGATATTTTCAAAATTCTTTTTGTTATAGCTTTGGTATGTCTCAAAGATATGCACTAAAAAAAAAAAAAATGTGTGATGTCATGATGATGTCATCAAAAATGTGCTTTTTTAAAACACATATAAGGATAGGTCCGATCGTCATGAAAATTGGTGGGTAGGTAGATACTGGCACTAGGATGCAAAATCCAAAATGACGTCATGATGACGTCATCACGTGATTTGTTATGAATTTTTGAAATTTTGAAAATCGTAACATTCTTTTAAATATATCTGGCAAACAAAACAAGATATTTTCAAAATTCTTTTTGTTATAGCTTTGGTAGGTCTCAAAGATATGCCCTAAAAAGGAAAAAAATGTGTGACGTCATGATGACATCATCAAAAATGTGCTTTTTTAAAACACATATAAGGATAGGTCCGATCGTCATGAAAATTGGTGGGTAGGTAGATACTGGCACTAGGATGCCAAATCCAAAGTGACGTCATGATGACGTCATCACGTGATTTGTTATGAATTTTTGAAATTTTGAAATCGTAACATTCTTTTAAATATATCTCGCAAACAAAACAAGATATTTTCAAAATTCTTTTTGATACAGCTTTTGGTATGTCTCAAAGATATGCCCTAAAAGGCGAAAATTGTGTGACGTCATAATGACGTCATCAATTTTGTTTTTACGCATGTAAGGGTCGGTCCGATTAAAAAAATGTATACATTGAATTTTTCTCTACCTAATTCAACAATTTCGTGATCGTGGCTCACTCAAGTATTAAGAAATAACAGGCATCTGAAAATTGTGACCAAATTCAATATAACACAAAGGAATTCTGGGAAGGACAGAAACCATGGCTTTCATGTGGCATGCTGTCTATAAAGAGTTGATCTCTAGTCTTTTTTTCAAGTCGTTAGACAAGTCGTAGGCAGACACTTACACCAACTGCTCAGAATGTGCGCCGAACTTTTACGTCATGATGACGTCATCACATGTCACGTGACGTCATCTTAAAGGGGCATTTTTCAGACTTTTTCCCATAGTATTTGTGCACGTTTTCTTTCTTACCGGCACTTTGGCTACTTTGGTGCACCCGATTGCCTTTAAACTTGGCAGACACTTAGACAAACTGCTCAGAATGTGTGCCGAACTTTTTGGTCATGATGACGTCATCACGTGATTTTTTATGAATTTTTGAAATTTTAAAATCGTAAAATTCTTTTCAATATATCTAGCGAACAAAACAAGATATTTTCAAAATTCTTTTTGTTACAGCTTTGGTAGGTCTCAAAGATATGCCCTAAAAAGGAAAAAAATGTGTGACGTCATGATGACATCATCAAAAATGTCCTTTTTTAAAACACATATAAGGATAGGTCCGATCGTCATGAAAATTGGTGGGTAGGTAGATACTGCCACCAGCATGCAGAAGCCGAAGTGACGTCATGATGACGTCATCACGTGATTTTTTATGAATTTTTGAAATTTTGAAATCGTAAAAGTCTTTTAAATATATCTGGCAAACAAAACAAGATATTTTCAAAATTATTTTTGTTATAGCTTTGGTAGGTCTCAAAGATATGCCCTAAAAAGGAAAAAAATGTGTGACGTCATGATGACATCATCAAAAATGTGCTTTTTTAAAACACATATAAGGATAGGTCCGATCGTCATGAAAATTGGTGGGTAGGTAGATACTGGTACTAGGATGCCAAATCCAAAGTGACGTCATGATGACGTCATCACGTGATTTGTTATGAATTTTTGAAATTTTGAAATCGTAACATTCTTTTAAATATATCTCGCAAACAAAACAAGAGATTTTCAAAATTCTTTTTGATACAGCTTTTGGTATGTCTCAAAGATATGCCCTAAAAGGCGAAAATTGTGTGACGTCATAATGACGTCATCAATTTTTTTTTTTAACGCATGTAAGGGTCGGTCCGATTAAAAATTTATACATTGAATTTTTCTCTACCTAATTCAACAATTTCGTGATCGTGGCTCACTCAAGTATTAAGAAATAACAGGCATCTAAAAAATTGTGACCAAATTCAATATAACACAAAGGAATTCTGGGAAGGACAGAAACCATGGCTTTCATGTGGCATGCTGTCTATAAAGAGTTGATCTCTAGTCTTTTTTTCAAGTCGTTAGACAAGTCGTAGGCAGATACTTACACCAACTGCTCAGAATGTGCGCCGAACTTTTAGGTCATGATGACGTCATCACATGTCACGTGACGTCATCTTAAAGGGGCATTTTTGGAAACCATATATCTACAAAAGTACAAGTCACATTAAGTTAAAACGTGGTATTTAGTTATGCCAGCATGTGTTAGATGAAAATGTATGTGACGTCATGGTGACGTCATGATGACGTCATCGGCTAATTTTCTATGATTTTTTTCATTTTTGAAATTTCATTTAAATCACATAATTTTACACAAAAAAACAAAACAGCCCTGTGTTTGTCCACAAACACTGCACCAGATGTCTAGTTTCTTTTTTTTTTTCTTCTTTTTCAGCCAAATGCCCATTGCATTTGTACACGTTTTCTTTCTTACTGGCACTTTGGCTACTTTTATGGTGCCGATTGGCTTTAAACTTGGCAGGCACTTAGACCAACTGCTCAGAATGTATGCCGAACATTTACGTCATGATGACGTCATCACGTGATTTTTTATGAATTTTTGAAATTTCAAAATCGTAAAATTCTGTTCAATATATCTAGCGAACAAAACAAGATATTTTCAAAATTCTTTTTGTTATAGCTTTGGTATGTCTCAAAGATATGCCCTGAAAGGGAGAAAATGTGTGACGTCATGATGACATCATCAAAAATGTGCTTTTTTAAAACACATATAAGGATAGGTCCGATCGTCATGAAAATTGGTGGGTAGGTAGATACTGTCACTAGGATGCTGAATCCAAAGTGACGTCATGATGACGTCATCACATGATTTTTTATGATTTTTTCAAAATTTTAAAATCGTAACATTCTTTTCAATATATCTAGCAAACAGAACAAGATATTTTCAAAATTATTTTTGTTATAGCTTTGGTATGTCTCAAAGATATGCCCTGAAAGGGAGAAAATGTGTGACGTCATGATGACATCATCAAAAATGTGCTTTTTTAAAACACATATAAGGATATGTCCGATCGTCATGAAAATTGGTGGGTAGGTAGATAGTGCCACTAGCATGTAAAATCCAAAGTGACGTCATGATGACGTCATCAGCTGATTTTCTATGACTTTTTAGTTTTATCCCAAATCCCATAGACTTTGTACACGAATTTTGTAAGAGCCACTTTGGTCACTAAACAACCTCAGATCTTAATCAGGTTTAACTCAAACAGAGACCCTAAGCTAAGAATGTATGCCGAAGAGTGACGTCATGATGACGTCATCACTTGTCATGTGACGTCATCTTAAAGGTGCATTTTTCAAGGGCACATATCTAGAGAACCGTAGGTCCGATTGCATTCAAACCTGCTATGGTGGTAGACAAGTACGTGTTATAGATGAAAATTGAGGTGACGTCATCATGACGTCATCATGACGTCATCATACGATTTTATAGTAATTTTTAAGTTTTTTAACCTTAAAGTTTCTTAAACCCATATCTCATCACCAGAACATGCTAAATTCAAAATTTTTTTTGTAATAGCTTTGTTAGCTTCTATATTCTTTCACATAAATGAGAAAATGTGTGACGTCATCATGACGACATCAAAAATATATTTAAAAAAAAACACATATAAGGGTAGGTCCAATCGTCATAAAAATTGGTGGGTATGTAGATAGTGTGCCACAAGCATGCGGCAGCCGAAGTGACGTCATGATGACGTCATCGGCAAATTTTCTATGATTTTTTTTATTTTGTAAATTTTATGTTCCTCCCAACAACAACATCCTAACCCCTCCGTCTTTAACTAACAAACACCTTTTACTATTATAAGCATATTACACATCCAAAATAACAAAACAACCCCGAAACAGCCCTGTGTTTGTCATAACGTGACAAACACATAGCATGTCTATTTTTTTTTTTTTTTTTTTTTTTTTCTTCTTTTTCAGCCAAATGCCCATAGCATTTGTACACGTTTTCTTTCTTACCGGCACTTTGGCTACTTTTATGTTACCGATTGACTTCAAACTTGGCAGACACTTAGACTAACTGCTCAGAATGTATGCCGAACATTTTCGTCATGATGACGTCATCACGTGATTTTTTATGAATTTTTGAAATTTCAAAATCGTAAAATTCTTTTCAATATATCTAGCGAACAAAACAAGATATTTTCAAAATTCTTTTTGTTATAGCTTTGGTATGTCTCAAAGATATGCACTAAAAGAAAAAAAAATGTGTGATGTCATGATGACGTCATCAAAAATGTGCTTTTTTAAAACACATATAAGGATAGGTCCGATCGTCATGAAAATTGGTGGGTAGGTAGATACTGGCACTAGGATGCAAAATCCAAAATGACGTCATGATGACGTCATCACGTGATTTGTTATGAATTTTTGAAATTTTGAAAATCGTAACATTCTTTTCAATATATCTGGCAAACAAAACAAGATATTTTCAAAATTCTTTTTGTTATAGCTTTGGTAGGTCTCAAAGATATGCCCTAAAAAGGAAAAAAATGTGTGACGTCATGATGACATCATCAAAAATGTGCTTTTTTAAAACACATATAAGGATAGGTCCGATCGTCATGAAAATTGGTGGGTAGGTAGATACTGCCACCAGCATGCAGAAGCCGAAGTGACGTCATGATGACGTCATCACGTGATTTTTTATGAATTTTTGAAATTTTGAAATCGTAAAATTCTTTTAAATATATCTCGCAAACAAAACAAGATATTTTCAAAATTCTTTTTGTTATAGCTTTGGTAGGTCTCAAAGATATGCCCTAAAAAGGAAAAAAATGTGTGACGTCATGATGACATCAAAAATGTGCTGTTTTAAAACACATATAAGGATAGGTCCAATCGTCATGAAAATTGGTGGGTAGGTAGATACTGTCACTAGCATGCAAAATCTGAAATGATGTCATGATGACGTCTTCGGCAATTTTTTTTATGATTTTTGAAATTTTTGAAATTTCATTTTAATCACAAAATTTTACACAAAAAAACAAAACAGCCCTGTGTTTGTCCACAAACACTGTACCATATGTCTAGTTTGGTTTGCTTTTTACAGCAATTTAAACATTTTTCAGTTTTGACCCCTGTGTTATGGATTTACCCGCTCCCGGAGTTAGCCCACACTTTTGGGAGGGACACCCCTGCTAAAATTTTAATTTAACCTTCATAGAAGACAAATCCACTGAGAAACGAACCTTCGCTCTCCACGGTCACGGAATTACTGGAGATGACCAAACTAAAGGTTGCAAGTCACAGTAAATTGGATGTACGTGTGTATATAGGCTTAACTATTTAAATACCATTTCAAATGACCTTTAATTCACCTCATATCACCCATAGTCCTTTCATTTTATTTTATTTCATTTCATTTCATTTCATGTCATTGACATCAGTAATTCCCATCCCTGGGACACAGATATCATACCACAAAACTTAACAAGAACCAAATATAATTCTGTAGGCCTATATTCCGTTGCACAAAAAGTTCAGAATATAATTTAATGATGTTATTGCACACGCGCAACAAACTCATTATGCAGACGTCAAATGCGTTTTTTGGGGAGGAGTGTTTGTTGGGAGTCTGTCCTCCTTGGAAACATTCAATCTTTTTATGGAAGTCACTCAACACAAGGCTAAAAGCCACTCTAAGTAAAGGGCTACAACAGTGGCGGTGGGGTTGGCCAAATTGTCAGCCCTACCACCCTTGCGGTTTTCGTCGGTCCATTTCTAAATATAGGATAAATCTTCAATAGATACCATAGAAATTATCCCAATTTTCAGACCTCATTTTGAATTGAGAAAGCGCAGACAATATAAATGGTAGAGGTACTATAAGGGGTTGCTTGCGGGGTTACCAAAAGTTTGGTCTATCGGGCAATACATAGGTAAGATGTATGGGACCAGAGTCAAATGAATGATTTTTCTCCGCAGCTGTCAAGGCGGGGTATGGGGACCTGCAGGCTGAGGGCCTAAGACCTGACCGCATGCTGCACTAGATTAGGTGGTACTAGATTAGGTGCGAGTTGGTGGAGTGCTTAAAAAGGAAGAACACTGGAGAAGGAGAATGCATCAGGAAAAGTTAAGACACCTCTTTAAATGTAGAGGGAGAAATGATGAAGGAAATCAAACAACATCTAGATATGACACAGAGAAAGCTGGCTATATCCAGGCTGTTGAACAATTCGGCCAACCGACATGCGATCCGAATCGTAGTACCCCCATACAACACCTAAGCCATACCGACTTATCGACTGATAAACGAGTATAATGTTCGAGAAAAGACTCGTCCGACAATTGTCCGTGCACTATGACGTCACAATCTGTTTTCTTGTATAGGTAAAATATATCTTTCCACAATAAGATCGATGGGTTCATATATTTGGTTAGGGCTCATGGGCCGGGAACGAACATACGATGAACTATTTGCATAATAATGCGAACGAGGATGCCACATCTGTCAATGTCATTGTTTAATTTCAAATGACGTAACTGCTGCAAACTGACAACCAATGGGAGTCTCTTGAGACGCTGGTGGCAGCAGACGTACCGTCCTTTCCATTCTTCTCACCAGTCGTGCGCATGCTCAGACCTACGCGCGCATGCTCAGAACTAGCAAAAAAGACCGGTATGTCTGCTGCCACCAACGTCTCAAAACGGTACACATTAAGTGTTTCGATCACGTGATATTATTTCTGCAAGTTACACTCTACAAAATTTCTCAAATTTCAAGTCCAAATGGTTACTCAAATCGGGCACTTGAAGCACTGATATGATACAAATAAGGAAATATGCTCTACAAGACTTTCTAATTGTTTTGTATGTGACGACGTTGCTTTATTTGTCAAATAGGAATCAATAATAATATTATAAAGAAGAATCGACTGCACGAGCTAACAGAAAGCCAACTGTACCAGCCACTACCTTGGTGATCATAATTTTAAATCATAAATTGTGAGCAACCTCGCATTACGAAATTCCGCGCGTCTGCTGATTTGATAGTGAAAACTGCCTTTTGTGCGAAAGACCGTTGCCTGGCAACGGAGCCCGGTTCATCTGCTATTAGCTCTTTTTGTGATGCAAGTAACAGTGATTGGCGTCACGTAACTGGGAGGAACATGAGACATCGGTCGAATGCTTAAATACTACGGGCATAACACCTTGATGAACAGCCTCACTTTCTTGTTTACAGGGATTCTGATTTTGGGAAAACAGCCAAACAATTAATGGCAATTTGCCAAAAACATATCATAAAACAAATGGCAATGACTAAATTCTACCATTAATAGAAAGCTTTCCGCATTTACATGTCAACTGATCACGTTTCAGTTCCCCTGGCTTTTTCCATTCATTTTGGGGGAAGACGAGAACGCAATACTGTCTTCAATCTGTCCATGTCTATTCACGATGCCTTTATATATCTACTATTTTTCAATCTGCAATTATTATTTTTTCCCACAAATATATAACTATTATGAGTACACTTGTGAATAATATCTATCTTGTAAGTAGAAATATGGAATGTAAAAAGTATGATATGAAATTGAATTTAGATCGTCTTTAGGCGATTATTTGAAGAGGTCTAGACCACTGTGCTCTTCTTCCTACACCAAGAAGAATCTGTCTCCAAAACTTTACGGCTTATACACGTTTACGTTTTACGTTTATATAGAAACAGGAAGTCTGACGATTTTCTTATGAGCCTTTGGGATGGAGCTTTTTTCTGATACAGTTGGCACAGCTTTGCTACTTAATAAGCAACCGTCTTGGGCGTCGCGGGGGGTGGGGGCAAGTGGGCACTCCTACCCCGGAAATAAAAAAAGGAGAAAAAAAGAAAGAAAAGAGGGTCGACGTCAATGTCTTACTCAATTGAATGTATATTTAACACTCGAAACCTGCTGAAGGGGGCCTAAAATGCAGCTATATACAATAGGCGTAGGTATCGCGGTCTTGAACAGAGTCGAGTGATGTCCAGCACCCCCTCCCCTTTCGATTTTTCCACGGCTGCTGATTTCTCCCTTTGCTGCTTTCTGGTGAGTGCTCCCCCCCCCCCCCCCCGCCCCCCTAGAAAAATCATTACGACACCCGTGACAACCGTATGGAAAGTGAGCCAAGGTCCAGCCTCGTTAAGCTCATCTTTGAATCTTGGGAAACTCGTTAGTTCAAGTCCAGAATCTTGAATGCAGAGAAATTATAATACCATTCAGTTCATACCAAATGTCCTGCAAGCCAAAGGGTTGTTTGTTTGTTTGTTTGTTTGTTTGTTTTTAGTGTCAATACCTTTTGAATGAATAGGAAAGGAGTGTCTTTGCCAGTTCCAAAGGTTTCTGCATTATATTTATGCAATCATATCGCTTTCTGTACCAAGGTTGCTATCTGACAAAGCACTAAAATAGAAACATTTTATGCTGGTAGGCTATATCACAAGTTCCAAATAGCACTCTTCAACCGTGCGTCTTTTTATCCCAGTGAAACGTTATTTAAATTTTCCATATTTATTTAACAACAGACCTGATATTTATTGCAATGAATGAGGGCTTCTTTAAACTGGTAGTATACAACATTTGCAAACATAAAAAAAATTATTACGAAATATACTAGACTGTAAGTAAATAGCAGTCTCAAGCATCCTGCGAAATCATGGCACCTGGTGTGCTGTCGTTTTCAAGAAAAGTGGAAATTTATATCGTTTTCCAACGATTGTCGGCCGAGAATAGTTGCACATAGTCTAGTTCCCAGATCGGATAATTCCCTGACTCTATAAATTGCTCGGTTTTGTCTAAAGTACGGCCAGAGAACCAGACTGCTAGAACAAATTTTCTTTCTCTCTGTTTTCCCAGCATCCATGCAAACACAAAACTTTAAACAGGTCAGTGTTACAGTATTTGCCATAGCACGCTATAAAATACTAACCCCCAAATCCATTTATTTATGAAAATTACAGCAAAAGCAAATTATGTATACTACATTTAATCTTTGTATTATTTCCTTTTTTCGACATTCAAGGATAACAGTGTTCCTAAACTATCTCCGACCTATGTATTTACGGTGATCTGGGGTGGGGGGGGGGGGGGGGGGACATGTATCCCAATTTTTGCGAAGAACAGTAGAGGAATTTCACACATGCACCTATAGACTGTGTATACAAAAAAATTAACAACTTGGTGTCCTACCAGAAATCACCGCACCTGACTTAAGTACGACTTGAGCCACGACTGAACAACACGACTGAATATATGTTTTTGTTTCAGTGGTACTGTAAAATGAATTAGTAAAAGGAAAGACAAATGGAGAAAGAAAACAAAGCAAACACCACAAAATACTGAGCAAAGAAGATGCAAAATAATCCAAATAGAACCAATTTATTCAAATTATCATTAGCATTGTTTTAATTGGTAAAAAAGAAGAAAAGGAGACTAATGGGAGACAAAATCCCAGCTGTTTGGATAGTTACAAAAAATCGCATTCCTTGTTGCTACTTGCTTTCATTACTTTTGCACGTGATCATGGAGGGTATTTGGGTTAGACAACCTGTCAACCTTGGTTGGCAATGCCTATGATTGTGTGTATCAACTAGGACAGTCTGACATTTTTGGCCATGCTCCCTCCCTCTTTTCATTACTATGACCCGCCCACCGTGACAAACATTAAATACACAGCGATGGCATGGCAATATTTACACATGTGCATTTATTATCGGGAACGGAATGCCACTGGTAATTCGTTTTGAATCATATGTCAAATGCCAGCCAGTGTTTGGGTCTGCTGTCTTTATTCAGGCTATGCATCAATTGTCGACTGCATTAAAATATCTCTAGGACTTAAACTATTATCCGACAGATGGAATAATTATTGTTCATGAATTTTTCTTTAATTTTAATCCATATTAAGGGCTCCACTGAAATGCTACAGATTCATCACGTGCATTTTGTATTTAAAATTCAGAAGGATTTGTATACCACTTCGTAACTGATAGGTAGTAAATTAGAACAGAGATTTTCTCTTTTGCCCTTTCCCGGTGAGCCTGTGAAAAATTCACAGGCTTACTCGGGCGGAAAGCACTTAGCATGCAGTGCTTAATATATTACGTCCGGAAAGGGAAAAACAGAAAAAATCTCTGTTCTAATTTACATTATCATCCCCGACGCTAATTCCATCTTCCCATTGATAGGTAGTACTGACGTTAATAGGCATCGGATGGTATAAACAGAGAATGCCATGCCACTGAAGTACAAAATGAGATTAGTTATTTTCATGGAGTTTCTAGGCACAAATATTTGCTTAGCATGAAAAGTCTTCATTTGTACAAACAGGATTAACAGCCAAATTTGCGTACGATGTATATTGCTTGTGACTGGTATTCAGCTGTTTGGTTAGCATGAAAATCACACGACGTTTTAGCTGGTAACCAATTTTTTGCACCAATTTTTGTGTAACCAAAAATAATTGTGCTCAGGAGCTCCATGAAATTGGCCGATGATGGAGTGGGAAATGTCACAGAAAAACAATATTCCTGCTACACAGAGCGTTGTAAAGGTTTTAAAAATATAATCACTTTTTGTACGTATTGACATTTCAAATGCTAATCACGCATACTATGGTTTGGTCCAAACAGAAAATGCCTTGAAACTGAACCGTATCAAACGAGAATCTGATGGCAGCTGGTAGCGAGAGAAATGTCGCAGTTGTAAAGGTTAATAGCTAAATCAATTCTGAAGAATTGTAGCCGTTTATGAATATGATTTCTGCGCAGATTCCTGCGATGTCGTACATTTTATTGCAGATTTCTGCGCAGATTTCTGCGATGTCGTACATTTTATCGCACATTTTATCGCAGATTTTTTACAGATTTTTGCGATGTCGTACATTTTATCGCACATTTTTTCGCAGATTTCTGCTCAGAAATTTGCAATGTCGTACATTTTATCGCACATTTATTTGCAGATTTCGGCCGTGGATTCAGCCATTGATTCAGCCGCAGATTTACAATCTCAAACGCATCAAATAAAAGGTGGTCAACAAAGTGTGCTTTTTATACAAGTTTTTGGGGGTTTAATCAACAAAATGTTTAAGGTTTTAGCAAAATTACACGTTATAAAATAACGAATACATCCTGCATGCTCTAAATTTAGATAAGACCAATTAGGTTAGCTTCTAATCAAAGGAATAATGAGAACTTTTCATTCAAAAGTGCAGTAAACTGCAGAAAACGTCAATGTGGACTTACCAAATAGCTATTTTTCTACATTCGCGCACACCATGTACGTGCACAATGTACGTGCGCTGTATATATCTCCGAGGATAAGAGAAGAAAGGAAACACAAAGAAACCTTTCAGTCCTCGAACGTAGAGTCTTTTGTTGAAATCGGTCCTCTAACGTAAGGTACTTAGTCTATGGGGGTTGGTTATATTAAAGGAACAATAGGAAACACAAAGCATTGTCCTCGGACGTATTGGGGAAGTACGACTGTGTGTGTGCGCGCTCAGTGTGGACCTGCGAAATGGCCAGTTTTCTAGCTCGCTATTCCCCATACGTATGTGCATGGTCGGCGGTGTACAAACACCGCCATATCGGGGGTCCAAACGGAATTTTCGTTATGGTCCCAAAGCTAGACTTTTGAATGAAAATTTATAATTAGCCCATTATTTAGAAGCTAATTATTGAACGTACATGTAATCGGTCTTCTCCAAATTTTGAGCATGTAGAATATTATTCGTTATTTAGACTATGCTTAAATATAGTGTACATGATTGGTCATTGTTGCAATTTAAAAAAATGGGCGGATTTGGGGGTTTGTATTTTATAGGAAATAAATATTGTTCCACTGACCTGTTCAAAGGTTTGCGTTGTTGCATGGCGAAAAAAACAAGAGAAAAACGGCGCTCGTTTTACACCGTCGGGCGGATGATAGCCTTTAGTCAAGGCGCGCGTGGCTACCTGGACACGTGACGCGCCCCGAATGCCAGCGGGCGTATTCGAAACCCCGTTCTCGGGTAACCCGTGTTCTCTCAGGCTGGTTGCCAAATAAGGAGCATCAAAAGAGCGTGTGCACCCTATACATTCCAATGGGCTACTAAATTATGCGCTAAATTAAAATAAATTTCCATACTAATTAGCTACAGCAGTGCTTGCAAGCAGGGCGTGCTGTTACATAACATGGTCATTTTCACGGCGTGCCCTTGCAGATTAGCCCTGGTGCTGAGTCATCATGTGCGGAGCCAAATAATGAAGTTTATATTCATACTAAAAAAAGAAAGTAGAAAAATCGAGTAAAACACAACCACTGAATAAGTATAATAGTTTAGGTTTTCGTCTGTTGTCTACGATATTTCTTCAGGTTGTTAAAACTCTGGGAGCTAAGAAATTTTAATTCCAAAAGGAACATTCTCATCCCATGAAATTCTTAATTTTATGCTCACTGGCAACATGTTCCCAGTGTAATTTGACACATACTGTGAGTTCTTTTAAAATTTCATTCTTTGGTTTTTAAAGATATTATCTGTATTTAGTCAGTATAATCATGGAGGAAGAAAACCTCCATGGTATAATATCATGGACGTCCATGAATTCAAAATGACTTATTTTTCAAACTTATAATACATTGTTTACATCGTATTGTTTATGTTGTCAAGGATCCTCATTACTTATGCAAATATTAATACTACGAATGAAAAGAAAGGAACATTTACGAGCTTAATACGAAAATAATTGAAATCTTGCAACAGCAATAATAATTGGCGAAGACAATCCCACTCCATTGATCCCATTTTTAAATAATTATTTTATACTGTCCCTGGACTGCATGAGAGCTTCCTGAATTCCACAAAAATTAACGCAAGTTCCGGAAGGGCCTTAGTCCGCCATCTTTGTTCTTGACGTTCTTTATCTACTCCCCAGTAAGTGGGGAGTGAAAATCCTGTTCGTGAACACGGTTTGCGTTTTGGAAACTCTCTTTAGACTTGGACAAGTCGTTAGACAGCCCTGTTTTGTCCGTCGTACAGCGTGGCATATTATGATATTATGCCAGTGAAGCACACGCATGTTGGCAACTAATAGAGCGGTATGCGCTATACCCCAGACGAATATAATAAAACCGTCCAATTACCGACTTGATTTCAAGTCTAAAATCTCTTAAACACGCGAACGGGGTTTCGAATGGGCGCGCCACTCGTCCGGGTAGCCACGCGCGCCTTGATTAAAGGCTACAGGGCAGTTTTCCAACCATTTCCAGCTGGAAATCGTTGAAAAACGCTATAAATGTCCACCTTTCTTGACAACGACAGCACACCTAGTGCCATAATTTCACAGGATGATTGAGACTACTATTAACTTACTGTCTAGTAAGGTATTTCGTAATAATTCATACAAATGTTTTTGGGAGGATTACCAATCGTGTACACTACGTTAAAAACGTGTAATTTTGCTAAAACCTCAAACATTTTGTTGATGGAACCATGGAGGTAGGAACCCCCAAAAAGCACACTTTGTTGACCATCTTTTACTTGATGCGTTTGAGATTCTGAGTCTGCGGCTGACTCCACGGCCGAAATCTGCAAAGAAATATGCGATAAAAGTGCGAAATCGCAAATATCTGCGCAGAAATCTGCAATAAAATGTGCGATAAAATGTACGACATCGCAGAAATCTGTGCAGAAATATGCAATAAAATGTACGGCATCGCAGAAATCTGCGCAGAAATGTGCATGTCCCTTTAGGGCCACGATATTATTATGTTTCTGCAGGCCCACATTATCGTTTGAATTAGACTAGTTCCAAGTCCATCATCGTTCTGACTTTGAATATGGGGAACTGTTAACAGGTAAAGGACCGGTCACACAGGCTACGTAATACGCGCGTGTCCCGTCCATAAAGCGTTTATTCGAATCGTTTTCGTTCTCGTTATCGCAGCCGGTGTGACCGGTGTCATGAATATCCGACTTCCATGAATATCCGACTCTTTACCCATGATCCATTGCAACACAATTGTTCTTTTATAATAGACAATAATTCTTTTGGCAATGACGTACATTCATCCCAACCCTAACACCAACCCTAACCCTATTTCTCACCCTAATCCTCACCCTAACCCTTACCCCATGCATGTTTCTCATAGTTTTGGTGTACGGGGCCTACTGATCATGCGCAGTACATCCAACAAGTCGGATATTCAGAGAGTCTGATATTCACGGACACCTACCTTTAATACTAGTTAGCATAAACCCGGGGAGTTTACGCTAATCCTAGTGTACGCTAATTAGGATCTTTATAATGACCCATAACACGTTGCGTTGTTTCCAACCACTGAACAAACAAATTACCATAACAGATCTTTGTTGATTAAAATAAATTTCTCAGTGATTCAGAATCATTAAAGATAGGCCTAATGAAAACAACATTCAACTGTTAAAAATGGCAAACAGCGCTTGCGCACACGATGTCCAATAAAAAGCGCCATAAGCTACCGATCCCCAAATTTTGGGCGAGAACCAGTCTATGTTGGAATGTACATATAAATTAAATTAGATGATTATGTTGGTACCCTAACTCATTTTTATCTACATATCCCGGTCCACGACATTGACATTTACAAGCCATATTTTCGCAAATCATTTAGCCATATTAAATCGTTTTTTTCACTGTCGTTACATTGCACCCTTACAATACCCAAATAATTATGTTTATCATGTATGTCAAACGTGCAGCCTTTATTCAGCTTTGATACATCCTGTACACGTAAGCCAACAATAACACACACCGTCTGTCAATGCTATATTTCACAGGAACAGAATATGCATATCTGTACACAGCGGCGGGTCCTGCATAGGCCTACAGTGAATTAGTCCCCCTGCTTTGCAGTACAAAACGCTAAAATTAATTACCGAGCGAAAGTGCTGGATAATGAACACGTCCAATTTCCTTCTTTTTCAATACTGAATTTTTAAGTGTTCCAGCACCAATGAACTGCTAAACCCCATCATGCCTGATTGACAAGGATGGAATATAATAATTCAATGCCTTGGAAATGATTGATTTCAGTATACAGAGATAAAGAGATTCAGGCACAAATACTGGCAGTTGCTGTGATATAAAATCCTTCTAGCGTGGGTTAATCATCAAACCTCGAAGACGTTCACGGGACAATGTGAATGCTGCAGCGTGTATCTCCTGAGGCTATACTGCGCAGCGATAGGGATGTAATGCGCTACATTCTATTGAAGCAAAACTGTCACCACGTATCCGGACTGCTAGTTCTGCATCTCATCACCGGCGCTATTGCAACATCACTCGGCGGGCTGTGAAAATGTGAGCACTGACGCACGCTAAACGCTTTGCAAAATTCGGGGCGACTGAGGTATATTTGTTAGATTGTTAGACAAGGACCACGTACCGTCGTTGATGTATCTCCATTCCACCCCGTCCGCCATGATAGTTTTCTCCACAACTGACATGCTATGCATTTTTTTAGAGTGTTGCTAGGCTGGTTGCTACGGAGAAGGTTCCAACGTACTACATGCAGGCAGCTGACGACGGGAAACCCTGTTCATTTGTTTCCCCAGCGAGCGGTCGATATACTCAGTACAGAACGCTTAGTGCGCGGTCGATGTGCCTTAGTGTATACATGTAGTCGAATAGTGAGAGAGACTGTGAGCGAGGCAACAGCATCCCTCGTAACAACATCCCTCACGGGGTTACCATGACAACTAGAACGACTGTTAGACAGCCGTTCCTCTAGGAAAGCTGCTGACGATGACTTGATAGCTCGAGTTGTCCGTGTTTGTGAGTAGACGTGGAGGGTATACTGCAGGCAGTGCGCCGTTAGCGTGGGCTGGCTTTGCTTTATACCCGCTGATCATGCATCAGATAACAAAATGTTGACATTCACTTGCGAGGAAGAAATATGGCCAGACATAATAAATGGTCCTGGGCGAGAAAGTGACCCTTGCTCTTTTTTATTATTACTATACAAGCCTTCTAAAAAAGAAACAGAAATAATACAACTGTTGAGGGGAGTGTTTGTTATTTTTCAGAGCTCTTCGATAATGCTTTTGTGGATCTGATTTTAAAATAGTTACAGATATTTTGTTATGCAAAGAGAAGTTTTGTTTCTTAATTATAAGGTAATGACCTAAACAAAGGCTTTTATTTTTTAAAATCCTGACAGATGGCCGGATTAACATTTGTCATTGGCTTTCCAAGTCCCACACGGCTCGTGCGTTATTTATAGTACAAGTTCGGGTCACTGGTCCGGGCCTGTGGCCTTTACAAATGCAGCGTTTGAGGGCGCCAGGGTACATAATATAAAGTCACTGTTCCCGTTCGACCAGTACAACTCAATTTCCTAAGTATTCCGCGCAAGTTGTGATGGATTTCACAATCAAACCAATTTGAAAGTATTAGAACAAAAAGTTAAGATTTCACTTTGATACCCCACCAAATTAGTCAAAATCAGACAAATCTGATAAAATAACCATCCATTCATGTTTAGAATTGTATAAACACATGGCACAACCTTTAAGTTTGAGACTTGTCGGGAAAATGTCGTTCAATATAGGGAAGGAAGTTTGCGATTTCTGTGTTACTTGAAACAGTGAACGGTCACTCAAAGAATTCAATTCTTTTTCACAGATTTGGCCGACATAAATCTTGAAATAACAGGTTGTTGCACATGTTTAGACCGATGTTATCAAGGAGGGTTAGTTATTTTCTGAGAGTTTGCTGTTCCAGACCCATTTTTGTGGGGTATCAAAGAGCAATCTTCCCCAAATTTTAGTCTTTGAAAAGAGCTCCCGCTAGGATCAAAATACCGGGTCCTTGTAAATTTTTTCATTTGTATATTTTTAGGTAATTACAGGTGGCAAGCAGTTTGTAGCAGTACATGTATATTGCAAATGTTGGAAAACAATAACTTTAATAAGCCCACCCAAATTGGTTAGGAACTGCAAAACTTTGGAAAATAACCAACCATCATGATAACAATCATTTACCAGGGGAGGCGGAACACTTTAAAAGTGGGGGGGGGGGGGGGGGGGCAAAACAGCGCCGCTGCCCTTTTCTATGTTTTTCTTTATGCGGAACTGCCAAAAGTGGGGGAGGGGGGGATTTCCCCCAAGTGGAAAAAATGGGGGGGGGGGGGAGATCTTGACTAAAGTCACAAAATTGAAGGTTGTGCCAAGTATTTAAACATTTTGAACACAAATGGATGGTTATTTTCCAAGATTTTTGCTGTTCCTGACTGATTTTGGTGGGGTATTGTTTAAAGTAAAATCTTTCCCAAATGTTTACCACTCCTTGGGAAATATATTCTCACTGTGACCTCTTGCTGAGAATCTCATGGAAACTTAAACAATTTGTTAAACTTCGACATGATCAACTCCGAAAAGAAATTTGTAATGGTTCGAAATCTGATGAAAGGGGGGAGGCATATACTTACATTTGTAGGCGGACCTCCCGCCCGGTACGAGCTCCCGAATCCTCGGAACGCAGATATTCTTAATGATGGACAGCCGCATGACCGTGCTCATAGCGGCCCGGGATTGCAGGCGTCTCTTGCGCACTCTATCCCGCCGTATGGGGTAGGCTCTGGACGACATGTTGTTCAAAGATGACACCGGTGATTGTGATAATGCGTGGTCTGGCAATCGACTGACTTGTTTACACTATGGCTGCTCCTGGGTAGCCGTTCTTCTATAAAGGAATTTCAAATTAGCCCCTTCTGCGCACTTCCGGGTTGAAAGCGAGAATGTCAGTGGCAAACAAAACAACGCTTTTCAGCACATTCATTCATGCATGAATTAATCAGGCCATAAAAGGCAGCGCAGGCGCACGCTTAGCATAAAGTTGTTTACTGTGACATTGAGATCCTCGTTTTCAAACGCGGAAGTGCGCAGATCGGTGCTAAACTCGTCGTTGTGGGATTCCTCTTTACTTCACTCTGGAGTTGTTAAAGATCCTAAACAATGGCAGCGTGACATTTCGAGAATGTCACCATTTGAAAAACATCTGAAGTCAATAGTCTAGCGCTTAATCCATCAGCGAGACAGAAACGGGTTATTACGTAATCTCTTTAAAAGCGCTTAAAATCGCTTAGACACTTTAGCCCAATACGACGACAATACAAATGGTAAATATTCATGTGTTTTTAAAACTCAAAACCAGTTGGGTTTAAATACTTGAAACAAAAAAAATGTTTAGTCTGAACAGTGTCATTTTATTACGAGACAGCGAGGCAAGTAGGAGTTACGCCCTCTTGTGGTACATTCAGTTCAACAGCTTGCCTGGAAAATAATTTTGCCGGTGCATGTTTCTGTTAAATGGCGCCCTCTCTCAACGACCATTATTAGCGAAATTATTCGACTTCAGACCAAGCAAACTGGTGGGCAAAAAAAACAAAATTAAAAAATTAAAATTGATTTGTTGTCATGGATTACGGACTTTTTAAATTCAAAACAACGAACCATTACCCACAGGGGAGTTTTTGATGTCTTCTCCTCATTTAACATCTGGTGCCATTAAGGTATTATATATAGCTTTAGTAATAATAATAATAATAATAATAATAAACATAACCCTAGATGGGACAGTTGGGAGACATTCCCATAGACTTGTGCACAACCTTTTTTTCCGACTTTGATGTAACCTAACCCAAATATCCCCTATCCTACCCCCACAAATTTTGGTATACTAATGTTTTGGACCATTCTCTATCGATATAACTCACTTCCGACAGTAAAATTCTCAATATTTAAGGGGGCTGGGTACTTAGGGAGACATGAAAATGTCTCCCTAAGTACCCTTGTCTCCCTAAGTTATGATTATGAACTACTAAATGTCTCCCTAATATCCTAAATAGACTAATAATAATAATAAAATAACATGATTAGTTTCAATCTGAACGCTTACCGATTATAAAGATGATACCATATCAGTTCTCCTGAGAAATCTTCCGTCTGTAGTTCCGCCATCTACGGGAAAATTGTATCTGAAGATCTTCCAAATCGCCGTGGCTCGTTTCGATTTCAACAATCGAAATGAACACATATATAGGCCTACGAACGTGCAAAAAATCGCTGTTAAAACAAAACGAATTTTCACTGTTTACTTCTTCTTCTTGCGTATGCTAAAATGTATAGGTCGATACATTTCTCAAGCCAGTTAACAGATTGAGAATCCAACAGCTGCAAACCAATGGCGCCGTGAGGTGGACGGTGTCTCAGGCAATGATCCAATAAGTGAGTGAGAGTCTGCTATCCGATGCCGCAGTCACAATAAGGGTCATCCACCATTCCCCATTTGAACAGGTTAGATCTCCATCTACCGACACCACTACGGATCCTATTGAGCTTGGTCCAGCTGCCTCTGGGGAGGTTGCTGCCTCCAACATGCTTGCTAGGCTCAGGGATGAACTGATGGAGGCTGGTGCCGAGTTGTTTCCATTCCTCCTGCCATCTCCTCATGGCAAATTCCTGGTGGGTCTCATTGGGTAGAGCCTTGTTTAGGATGTCTGCATGTGCCCTGAAGGGGTTTCTGGACACAAGGCGCTGAGGTTTGATGACTGTTTCGCCTTCATCATTACGTAACACATGGTGCAAGAGGTGCCCAGGGTTGTTGACAGCACGTCGAGCAAGTAAGACGGTGGACGCTTCTCTGCGAATATAGGGAGGCTGAATTCCACTGAGTACTGGCAGGCATTCAGTAGGTGTGGGTAGGAGACAGCCACTGACTGTACGGAGGGCAGAGTTGATGGCAGTGTCAACATGGTGAGTGTGGGCACTTCTGGTCCAGACTGGAGCACAGTACTCTGCAGGAGCAATAACTAAGGTAGTTGTAGATATCCTAAGACTGTTGGGACTGGCGCCCCAGCCTGTGCCAGCGAGTCTTCTGATAAGGCTGCCTCCAGCTGTCACTTTTTCCATCAAGTTAATGAGATGAGGCCGGAAAGTCAGAGTCCTATCAAGTTTGACACCAAGATAGATTGGAGTGGCATCAAATGGGAGAGTGCTGTTGTTGACTTTGACCTTCAGCTCCCGATTTGCCTCCTTGTTGTTGAGGTTGAAGGCAGAAGTGACTGTTTACTAAATGACGCGGATGACGGATTGAGCTAAAACTTTTACAGGTTTATCTGTGTATATGTTGAATTACACAAAGTATGGACACGTACTGCCCGAAATTGTGTTGTCAGCTCAACCAATGCTATTATCATATCTATAAAGTATGATTTGTGCTAAATAGACTCGAACTATATGGATCGAACTGAATGATAAAAGCTTAGCGCCAGTATACTGAGTTCCAGATCACTGTAGGGGCAAGTCTGGCTCTAACACTGTAGAAGTATACACTCATCGTGCATGTGAATTGGCCATACTGAAGTGCATGATGTGTGGCAAGTTTGATGTGGTGATACTCAACATGTACTAAGCACTTTATCATAGGCACTAGTAAGAAGTGATTTACCAATCCCAAGGTACATGAGGTACATTACCATGACTGATACCTCAGTTAACTCATAGAGCAAGGTTAACTCATGCATGTGATGTGCCTCACATGTTTATGATTCTGGGACAGGTTCTAGTGCACAAATGCATGAGGAATTTTTTTAGTGTATGCACAATCTTGGAATGAGGTTAAACAGCTGGCTTAAGTGTATGTCAACTCGTTACTTTTTTTTAGAGACTAACATTGGTTCAAGAACGGGATGTGATAGTCGTGTGGAGGCGCACTATACTACGTAGCGCACGCAAACACCGATTGACACACTGGCTGGGTAGGTTCGGGCGGTCTGTTCTTGACACGCGAAGACTCGTTCTCGCGCTCGAACGGCGGGAACGCGACCCAGGAACATTGCACTCGGAACAGGATTACAGACCACCTATCCATCGGGGTTTTGCAAGAACAAGTTTCGCGTGTCAAGAACAGACCGCCCGAACCCAGCCACTGACATCTTGAATCAAGACTAAACCTGACGCAGAGAGAAATAGAGTTGCGACATAATGAAGTCCCAATAGTTGAAATAAAAATGTATTCAACACTATGAGCACACAAAGCTAAAACCGCATACATCATTATAAGCTGTATAAGTGTCCCTTACTGGCGCCATTTTGCATATAAATATGTAATGTATAAAGATAAATTTCAAAACAATAACAGCGTCCTCTTTGAAGGAAAAACAACATAATGACGTATATATGCAGATTTCAATTTGACCTACAATGTAATGAGATTTGGCGGGAATATACGTACATACGTCCGGAGGCATTGTATAGGAGCTACAATATGTGCAGCAATATATGAGCTACAATATTTTATGAAATTAACTTGTGAAGGAAACAATGGCATTTCAATTTACATTTTACAAATATTACAAACGACCAATATAATTATGAAAAAATTGACCTCAAGTTCTGATGAATCCATCATTCATCTTGCTATCGGGTGAAGACATACTATGAATCGGTTGCTAGACTAGTCAGTGTTTGATACCAAGACGTTCACTTCAGAAGTGATGGTGAAGTCACGAGACTTGAACACTCTATAAACCCAGCCTGATAGCGCTGACTTTCTGACTCCCACAACATTCCCACGCGCACTTGTTTCCTTACTTCTCCTCTCTCAGAACAGTGCTTTCCCGCGTAATTTCGACCACTGCTGACAAATTGATCGGGGCCTTTAAAGATGATTGTCCCTGGGCCTAGCCAGCTAGCTCCGCCGCTGGCCAGGCATTCGGTGTGAGTGAAGCCCGGCAGATCAGAATGCCGTGCTTTCAAAAGCTGCCGGCCACCATAATTATTCACAGAGAGTATACGGGAAAAACATTAATCATCCTCTTTATGCTCTTAATGATACCCGGCACAAACTGAGGGGGAAATGGATGGGAAAAGGTCATGTTTTATGCTGGTGGTGAAAAGGGGATGGGATACCGAAGGGAATTGATTGGGCTGCGATAGTACAGTATATACTTTGAAACTCATTGGAAAACAACTGGAGTTTTTCATATTGGTCATTATGCATGGCTGACTGTGGGTAAAACAAGACGGTTGCAATATTATATTAATTGAAACGTCGGGCTGAGGAAACTATACAATATGATTTTTGACTTATAGGACAGCCTTCTTTAGTAACTACGTATTTCCACCTCTTTGTGGAAATCTAGGGAGCAATGTCAACATTTCGTTCATTATGCTCATGAATATCAATATTCATGTAAAGCATGACGTCACAATAAAGGCACAACAGCAGTGTCTCCGTAGCCTTGTGTGCAAATGGAGTATGGTTCAAGTTTTACTTGATTTTTCATGTTAAAGAGCTTACTTCGACTTCTTTATAGCCAATATTTTATTAAAACTTTTACGGTGATGGGTTTATTTGAAAAAAAAAAATAGAATTGTTTAGAATTGACCTGATTCTTTTGACCATTTGCTCGGAGCCATTCTTTCCGGTTTAGGTTCTCACCGTGAGGACTCAAACGACAAAATACACGGTAAGCTGCATCATTGCACTGTTCTCCGCATCAGCCTGTTACCCTGGCAACACAACAGCGGTCCATGGAATGGCGTAACCATGGTGAGATAAAATATGAATGATTCAATCAGTTTGGAATAAGGAGCGGATTTGGGGGCATACACGTGCCCACTCAATCGTGGAGCGCAACAAGACAAAAAAACACAAAATTCCTCTCCATTAATAAAACTTTCATGCTGTGCGGTATTCCATACAATCAAAGTAACCAAGCTAAGACCACGGCAGTTTTCTACAAGAGAAGCGCCGTTTACAAACCACCTACAAGCATTTGTCAACCCAAATACCTTTTCTTTGCCTAGGAGAAACGTTCAAAAATAAACACGCTGCAAAGCCATTAGTCACCTGATCGACGAAGAACAAAGCAAACGTGCAGTTCGTGTCACAAATTCTCACATTTTAATTACACAGCAATTAATTCATAAGGAGAAAACAAACAATGGATTTCGTCGGTAAGATGTATTTTTAATCATTCATTTCCCGCCTCCGCATACATAGGTTTAGCGAAATACAAAAATTACAAGATATTAATATTGATAATAATGTTGTATATTAAACAAATTCAGTCACGATTCGCGCACGGACGAAGGATATGTGGTTTGCGATTCTGTGTATGTACATTACAGAGCGGTTTAAATTCTAACAATATTTCCGTTAATGCCTCATGTCGGTTTGTTCTTAATTAAAAGGACTTCTGTCGCTTTGGGCACAGTGACCACTGAAGTCTCTGCAAAAATGATTTGATCGTTTTCACTTTCTACATGGGCGTTCTAGTAATCAACCGATAGTCCGTATTTTGGACGATCGAAGGCACTGTCTGACCAAAAAGTTGGGAGATAATTACAAAAGAAAATCAGAAGTTTATTTGTCAATTTGTAAAGCGGTTCTGATACATTTTACAATATTCCTTTTTTGTCATTTGAGTAACAATTTAGCTTTTAAATGTCGTTTTCCATCAGTCACTTTCTGCTGGAAAATTATTGTGGTTTTGTATGCATGTCCTGGGGCTACAGTGCAGGTATTCGATTCTTATTTTTCACCCAAAAAGTAAGAAAATTGTGCTCTTGGATCTTTAAAAAAAGGCGAAGTTGAAAATTAACAGTTAACAATTAATGTTTTGATTACTATATATTTGTATTTATTTTGATCATGAGTAAATGCAGTAGCTACTACGCCCTCAATCCATCACAAATATGGCCTATCGTGACATCCCATTATGACCTTTGACATTCAGTCAACCACAATCACTATGAACATCTAACAAAAGAAAAACGGTGCTCTAACAATGAACATTGTAAGTGGCGGGTCTCCGCTGTTGGATATCGAAATAAATAAATAAATAATTAATTAATTAATTAATTAATTAAATAAATAAATAAATAAATAAAATAAAATAAAATAAATAACATCCATTGGCACTAACCCCTGTAGTGTATATAGTGGTTCATTGATTGAATAACAACAAAGCGCGAACGATAGCTAGTCGAACTATGGTGTCACTGGTCCCCGCTTCACTTGTTTAGTACAAGGCTACGAGCAACGTTGCTATTGATAACCAGTGCGACCATGCCCTGTAGGCTGGTTCCAAATGGTCGACTAGCCAGCGTTCGTGTAAAGTTAGTCCACAATCGTTGCTAACCATAGTCCTCGATAGAACTCAGTTACTCAAGCCGTTAAGTTACCAACATAGCAATACATGGACCCCTAAGTGCTACAATGGCAGAAAATATATTTTTCAATGAAAGAACCAAGCCCAGCCTACAACTTAAAGGGGAGGGACTTCAGCCAAGGTAGGACGTACTTAACCGGTAAAGAACCTGTAATTTCAAAAGACTCCTTCCATCTATTGGATAGACTTTTTATTATAAAATTAATTCGATTTACACAGTGTAGGTTAATAAATATGTTTATGTACAAGATTCATTTTTAGTTGTTATATGGGCCCATTCGTTTTACCATTTTAGTGTGTTGTATATTATACACTATATACACATTTGACACAAACATCGACACAAACGTTTTCCATCTGCGTCGCGGAAATTCTTGGAAAAGAAAAAACTCCAAACCCTTTCCACGATTATAGCACCACTAAGTACCGGTATGTTTGATTTATACCAACGGGAAAAACTATATACATCATTCGTAAATCGCGAACATAGGGTTAGATACAGTCTTGTGATCATACAATCTGAAGGAGACTGCATTTAACTTTAATACAATCATATATAATATTGACTTAAATAAGTCATTGCGTAATAGCTAATACACGTGACACAATGCTGGCTTTACTTCTGACTAGCGCCCACCCAAACAAAGATACTGACAATTTGGGAGACCGCCAACATAGGGCAAGATAGCTCAGTTGGTAGAGCGCCGGTACGGTATACCGGAGGTCGCAGGTTCGAATCCCGCTGCGAATCCCGCTTCTTTGAAAAACTTTATGTCTAGTTTGAAGGGCACAAATTTATTCATGTTCATCGTTCCATCTTTCATACAAAGTGTTTAAAGGCACGCATTACCCTGAAATCCCCCAGATCTTATCTCTTTGGTTGGTTACTTAACTTATTTTCAAGGTCTGAGTGTAAAAAGTTCTACAACAATGTGTACTATTTCCGGAGAAATGAGGGAAAAACCGAATAATTTACATCTGACATTCAGACTGGCGTTGCACATAATGTAGCCTGTATAGACCGAAGCACTACAAACAAAGGGCACCCTTTTTAATGTTCAAATTTCCCAACGGTCTGACTTTTCCCCAACCAAACTGGCATCCCCAAAATGAACAATCGGCGCATTTTCAAGGGATGGTCGTGTGCGTTATATTCTACTTTTGAATGATCTTTCTAACAATAGCAATTTTAGGACGAACGCTTTTTGTAGCCCAATCGGGCGCCTCGAAGACAATGTGTCACACTTTCACGATTTTAACGTCGATAGCCCACGATTCACAAAATCCGGGTGATTCGTGGACATACTCCGGGCATCTTGGTGAACCCTGATAAATCTTAATGAGTCGTGATGAATCTTTGCTGGTCGGGAAACTCCCCCGACAGTTTTGAACTGTTCAAAACCGTTGTGGCGGTGCTACGATTTTTTCAAACCTTAGGGCAGTCGCAGTGTGATCGCAACTCAATCGCGCACAGTAGCGCCATCTTGTAGGCATTCGTGGCCTTCCGTGGCCAATCTTGGTTCATTTTTATCGCGAATCACTTCGAATATCCACAACTGTTCTACGATGTTCTACGCATATGCTACGGTTTCCCTACGGTTTAGCTGCGATTCCACTACGATACATGACGATAACACCACGACTAGTTCCGATTGACCACGACTACGCGACGATTGATGCCGATGTCTCTACGATTTATCAAGAATGCGCTACGATTCGCCACGATTGGCCTATGGTAGCGATACGATGGCGCTACGATTGTTCCCGAATCTTCCCGATGTCACGTGATGATCGGAATAAAAAGTGGGAGCGCCGCTGCTGGCCAAGTCATTCTACACGTTGAAATCGATGACTGACCAGATCCAGATTTTGGGCCCATATATATCGGAAATTCGCCTGGAATCGTAGTGAAGCTTGACAAATCTTGGTACGTCGTAGGTCCAACGTCATAAATCGTCGTTAATCTTAGCGCAATCGTCTGTAATCGGCTGTAATCGTAGAGTAGTCTTGACTAGTCCTGACACTATCGTACTAGAACCGTAGTACACCGTAAAGGTGGCCTCAGGTCGACCTTGCGACGAAACAGAACAGTCTGCGATGACGTTTTAGGATCAAGCTACGCCTGCGCCACGACCGTCGGGACGACATCAGTCGCCGATTTGTTTTACCTGAGTTTAACTGCGACGATATTAAGATGATTGGCATCAGTTAGCGATAAAGAACATCACCAGTATAAGGAGATTGTTTACTACTCCTCGCGAGCGGCACACTACATCATAGCTAGAGGGGTGTTTGAAAAACATGAAGTAGAAATTTTGAACAAAATCGATGATAACTTATAATTTTTGACTTGTTTCGACACTTTGACTCAATGTATTTATGAATGAGAATATGCAAGTACGTTTAAGATCGTATCAGGGGAATGGGCGCTGATAATGACCCGAGCCGAACCGGCCAAGCACATATTTATTCCCTCATTGTTAAATAAGTCACATGACTGTCTTTGCTGTGGAATTGTCGTGGCTCGTCGCGTCGCGGGTGACATGAGCATGGTTGCGATTATTTTGCGTCGAAATACCGCTTGTTCCACGAGAATCATACGATTTCTCAGTTTTGTGACCTGAGCATTACTTTTCTGCTTGATGCCGACGGTTACGTCGTGGCGCAAACAAATCGCAGGTCGACCTGAGGCCACCTTAATAGACCGTAGCAGGTCGTCATGAATCGGCTTCAAAATCGTACAGACATCGTCGATATACGTACGGAGGTCGTCGATATTCGTAGCGCCATCGTAGAAGGACCGTGAGTATTCGTAGGAGGGTGCAATCGGGGCACTTTTCTTCCGATTCACCCCGATAAAAACTGCTACGACTAATCGGGGGCTGTGGTCGCAAAAATCGTGACAGTGTGACCTAGGCTTTAACGGGATTCCCATACAACCTCAAAACAAGATCACACGGTCTCCGAACCAAGGACGTTTTCATGTTGAAGAAAATGTATTTGGTTGTGTTCGAACTTGGCTCTTATTAAACCATGGGCCCTTTAAAGATGGGTCACACCCCAGAGGGGTAAATCCATGACATAAAGTGGGAACCGTATTTTCTTTATACGCATAATATACACTGGCCTACAGGGAACGTAAAATTGTGTTTTGTGTTATGAACACAAAATCACAATCTCCTCACGGGTGTTCTTGTTATGCCCCTTTAGGGAGAAAGAAAAACTGTAAATATTTAGTTAGATTTTTATCGATACTTGGGAGTCCGGCGGCGGTTTATTTGCAACTATAAAGCAGGAATCGATACTCTCTGCACGAAGACAATTTCCTAGTACAGATTGGATTCAGATCACGTACGAGCATGCATGCCCCACGGACCGTAGGAAATACTTATATTGTGTAAGCAAGGTTCGCATTTCAGCCTTTTTACAGAGTTCCTGAAACCCGGGGGTAAAATCTGGGTTGTCCCCGCGCACGGCTGAGAGGCAGACTGTATACGCGTTCCGTATGAAAAGTGTGAATAAATATTTGTCGTGGTTTGCATTTTATTGAATTGTTTGCCAAACGTGTATGGGCATTTGCAAATGTGAGAGGTGTGATGTTAAAAAGCCACACATCCCCACGTTCTTATCATCGATCTTTGGGTTCACAATGAACACAGATTTTACAGACTTAACGCAGAAAAGAGGTGAACCCGAAATCGGAAATCGGAGTGGGTACACTGTAATTTGTAAAGAAAAAGCGAGTGCACTGACCCCCATGTGCCTCTGTGTTATTCCACAATCATGGACACTTGAGGCACATCCCAAAAAAATTCACTATTACTCTGAATCACATAGGCCCTACTGTACTTGATTAAGATGTGATTTTAGAAGCCTATTGACGAAATCATATTGTTCTAATCTCTTGTCCATTTTGAAAAGAAGATCACATAGAATTGTTCACAGTGAAACTCAATCTACTGCAGACATTGTGTGGATAAAGAAAGGATGAAGAAACAACACGTACACCACTCATGTCCTCAGAAGGAGATCCTTTTTTGAAAATGGTCCTCAGATGTTAAGATAAGCAGCTTATGTGTGAATTTCACACGATAGGGAATATATAGCCATTAAAACGGGGCTGGGTATTGGAGTGTGCATCAATTATAACGAATAGGTCGATTAGCCATTAGTCAAATGGTCATCGCTACCCCAATAAATTAGGGCAACACGCCCAAAGTATTGGCGTGGAATTTATCACCCAAGGGGCTTGATGAACACATTTAGCGCCGGTCGATGAAGTAGGAAAAATAAGCAGATTACGACTGACCGTTACGCCATCACCATTAGCCAAAAGGAGGGCGCTATTTGATTTGGGTATACCCATACAAAAGGTTTACCCAAATCAAATAGCGCCCTCCCTCCGCCATACCTCTAAAAGGCTAATTAACCTGAGAGCAAAGAAAATGGCGTCAGAGTAGACATGCTTTGTAATGATCTCTAAACCATCGAAAGACCTCAGCGTACACAGTGCAGTGACCCAACATTTACTATTTGAGGTTCAAATTGCAAATAAAGCAAGGTAGGACAATGTTATAAATGTTTGTGATGACGTCAACGCCAGAAAGAGGTATTTTTGTTGTCGGAGCACACCTCATGCTTTTTCCGTCCCAAGTCTCGATCAATTGCTGAAACATAAACAAACGTGTATTTCTTATGTAATATCCCCGTTTCAGAGCCATTTACAGGCTAGGCCTTTCACATTTTGATTATTTGTGATATACAGGGATGGATTTGGGGGTGAAAAATTCCCCCTCTAACAATCGCGAGTGTGAATGTTTTATCTGTTCATATTTCGAGGCCTTCTGTTTACTACCGAAACTGGCTATGCACTTTCATGGAGTGATAAATGGATACAGCTTAGCACTTTGTTCAAAATAAGACAGACTGGAAGACAAGGTCAACGACGAAGAAGTGGAAGGACCGGGCGCTGCACCAAAATAGGCATCGAGAGACGAGGACGGACTGACAAACAGACAACAAGACAGCCGCAGATAAACGTACAAACGCCAGGACAGAAGAAAGCAGACATGCTCTCGAGCCGATACCGTAGTAACCACAAGCTCCCTATTGCATTATTGTAGCTATCGAGGACTAGAGCAGCCATACGATTGACCGGATTTGAGGATTGCTGTTTTTGACCACCCAAGGACTCAATTTCTGGAGCTCTCGCAATATTATGACGGCTGAAATAACAACTAATTTACATCAATCCGTTGAGCTGTGACGTCATTGCATGACCCACCTAATTACGAGGCGAAAATTGTATAAGCACACAGACCTAAATGATAATTATGGAAATATATCTTGTACATCTGTATAAGACATTAAATGATATTGATCATTATCACTGAGGAAAATCTAAATATACAATAGTTTAATGTATGTCACACATATGCATGAAGTAACAAGGAACAGGAAAAATACAAGGCGTCTTGTTTGTAAGCTTTCGCTCGCGACATCACATGCATCATTTATCAATGATTTTATGTCCTAAGGTTTTGCGTCAGACGAGTGCCACGTTGGTATCCATGGAAATAAAGGATCGTCTCTGGGGAAAAGAGTCATCATTTCATTCTAGTGAACAAAAACGGTGCAATATGTACCATGAATTCTTCATACTTCCCTGAATGATTTCATTGCCTGTCTGATGTTTCACGCGTTTTATATCCTGAATCAGCCACACACTGACATTTAAATTGCACTGGAAATCTTACATACAGCGCTGCGGTCAAAACTTATTTTTAAAGCTTATATGTTTTTGTCTATTCCAAATTGTCAGTGTATCCATAAAATCATGTTTCAAAAGTCTTTAGTAATTTATGCATGCATAATCATTTGGATTTGGTCTACATCTTTGGGATGAATCGGGAAATTGTTTTCAGGACTGCGGTGGATGTTAATTTTCGACTGCAACTGCATGAATTTGCTCTAAAAGATTGTACGATTCCGTGCGAAACTTCGCATTGAGACGCGTGGAGATAGATGATGCAAATGAAGAGGTTGGCTCTTCTTAATCATTTCAAATGTTTCAAGTGTCAGATGCTACTAACCTCTTTCGCACGGAACAGACCATCAGAGTATACAAATGTACGACGGCCATGTTTTTAGTACCGGTATGACGTTGAACAAAATTTCCACCAACGATCAGCACATAGTAAATAGGCCTATGGCTGTGAGAGTATCACTTTGGCTTTATAGTCTAAAAGACGTTTAAACGGGAAAGTAGCATCAAAGTAAATTGTAAACGCAGATACTGAAGCAGTATACAGGGTACAAGAAATCCGGACTGGTAAGCCAATGTTTATTAGCTTATTTTGTGGATTCCATTGCCATTTCCCAAGGGCAATATCTGGGGCGGAGTTGATCGAACAAATCGATCTGGTTAAACGTAGACATCCAAAATGTTACAAAACATTTACCGCCAGCTCTAACAAAGTGATGACAACGACGTAACTGTTTTCGTCCCGTTTTATGAATGCATGTAAAGGGATAAGATTTTTGTTAATTATAAAAATATTTTGATCGTTGTTGTTCGATAGCATTATTACACAGAACGCACAATCCAATATTGCCAAGCTGGTAATTGCAAGGGCTCTTGTGGAAAGTGTTTTTCTCTGTTTTTTTTTATCTGGAGGTTAGCCGTGCAAGTGGAAATGCGTCCAGGTGTACAGGTAAAAAGCCTACTACTCATTGACAACATATTGATATCAAGATACATTTAAGCATAATGTTAAGAACACTTGTTACTTCATCTTTTTTGAAGTACAACTTTGGAGTGAAGACAAGCTCGCACCATTTGTGTCACTTAAATAGAGGAAGAGAAGACCTTTGATACTCTCGATGACAGTTATTGCGCATGCCCAGAAATCACATGAACAATATGGAAAAGACTGGGGATGACATCACTGTTGCTTGCGTGCTATTGGCCACTGCACGGCTGGGTTGAAAGAGAGGCTACATTGGCAAGCTTCGGTTAATTCAACTGATTCTTACGTAAGACCTTAGTATCTTACGTAAAGTTACTAAGTAGGCAAACTACATAGTAACGACGTAAAGGAGTCTGTTTTGCAAGCGTAGCCTCGCTTTGTACCCATATGGCGAAACTGTACAAAGGGCGAATAGAGCAATAGGCCCTTTGCACCGTTGGGTTAAAAGAGAGGCAACACGGGCAAGCTTCAGCTATTTGAATGAATTCTTACGTAATAGCTTACGTCGCACCTTACGTAAAGCTAGTAACGACACGGGGTGTTTTTGTTTTCTGCAAGAGTAGCCTCGCTTTAGTTCCAACATGGCGAAACCTTGCCAAGGGCGAATACTTGTCTCCCATTTCGCAAACCATGCATTTTAACCTACTATTTTTAAGCAATTTACGAACTCAAATTTTTAGGTCTACAACACTTCCATGACGTGACATGACTTGGAACGTGCGCGGTAACCCGGCGGCTCGTCCGTACTTCTCCTTCGTAGTATCCGCTCCAACACCCCTCGCGCCCGGTTCAGCATGGAGGACCTCCGCCGCTTCTGCACGGTGCTCTGCCGGCAGGGGCTGTTGGCTTTCCCGGTGGAGTCCATGCTCCCTCTACTCCCGGACTCCTCCTCATCCGACTTGAGCCGGCTCCGGAGGCGGAACTGCCGGACTACGCCGTGGAAGAGCTGATCTACGTTGTGCGAGATGGCCGCCGATGTCTCAATCAGCTTGCAGTCGAACAGCGCCGCGAAGTGCTTCCCCTCTGTGTGACAGTTACACGAAAGAAAGAGAGAAACAGAGAGAATTAGCCGGAGTGCGAGAACAATTACGGCTCGTTAGCGTCCGGGAGCTGCTTTTGGAGGGGAAAAGATTAGGAAAAGACAGCAGTAATCTGACTGGGAAGAGAAGGACGATCTCGAAGCCGACAGCTCGGAAATTATTTCAGTGAAGTTCAGTGAAGTTCAGCGAAGGTCAGCTCAGCCATCGGCCACTTACATTCAATTTCAACGCAAAAGGGAGAAAACAGAAAGGTAATACATGTACATGTAATTGAGGAGAGCTGTTAAATAGGTTACGAAGAGGAAGAAGTGTACCGGTATAGGGCCTACTCTAAAAATTGTCCGATTGTATGGCCAAGAGGAACTACAATCAAGTACTTAAAGGGTGGCTGCAATGAAATTGTACCAACAAAAATAATTTTGTGTTGTATAACTCTTTTACAATATAAGAAATGTGATTAAAATGTGTTTTCCGTGTTTCTGCCCATTTTTGGTGTTGAATTTTCCCGGAATAAAGTTCCCCCTTTCTCTATTGTTTCCGCGCCCCTAATTGCGTGACGTCATCTCGGGAACACGGAAACTCAGCGAGAGCAGTTTGATCACAGTGTGCGTGTGGGTTTGTATATGCCGGCAATCGTGGACCTAGGACAAAAGAATTCGAGCGTAGACAAAGGGGTCCACGTTTGACCTAACGTCCACGATTGAAAATCGTGTACAAAACCAATGGGAGGCCTTCCGAAAAAGTTAGAGTATAAACAAAAGAGGAACAATGGGAGGTCCACGATTGCACCCGTTTACATGACTGTGTGTGTACGTGTGGATGTATGCCGTTGTTGAGGGAACCAGCCACGCGCGATTAAATAGCTTTGGATGAAGGGACCAGGGAAACATTTCTCGTTGCGTTAAAATCTTCAAACAGAATCTTTTGGATCTGAATCTGACAATCAAGTGTCGATTTTAGACTTGTTGATTAAGACACTTCTTCGGAACATTATTGGGGCGAGGAAGATGAGGATCTTGGAGCTCGTCCGTACATGTATGAGCCAGAAGGTGAGAGTAACAGCGAAACTACTGAAGACTCCGAATCGGACTCCCGATGCGGAACGCGGTGAAAGACTAAAACAACGATTGCTAGCACTCTCGAATCCAAATACGACGGTATTTCGGTTCTACTGGAAAGAGGTGAAGGCTGACACCATCCTTAGTGGTGTTGCTGAATCCAGCAGCAATACAACGACGCGGTATTATCGACGAAAAACATTCGCAAAACACTGAAAGCTTTCCACGACACAGCGAAAACACAATGCAACGCACGCTCGGTGTACTGTACTACATGTACGTACATGTCGCGTCGAGTCGTGCGTGGCCGACCATCCACCAGCCAGCTGGGTACGTTCCCGGGATGACGTCACATCGGCGTTACCACTTGATGGGCGGGGCTGACCCCCTCCCGCCTTAAAAAAAATATTTCTAAATGCTTACGCGAAATAGAAATATACAAACAACACACAGTTGTGTGTTGTTTGTATACAACTTTATTTCATCGATATACACAATACAAATTCCATTGCAGCCACCCTTTAAGGCATTTGAGATGATTCAAATATCACATCATCTACAGTCCCTCGAATGCCAGATATTAACAGGAGACTTATGAGACGGGTGGTGCCTGCAGACACACCGGTCCTTTTCCATTGTTCTCACCAGTGGTGCGCATGCTCAGAACTAAGCACGCATGTTCAGAACTAAGCACACATGCTAAGAACTAAGCACGCATGCACAGAACTACGCGCATGCTCAGAACTACGCGCGCATGCTCAAATCTAGCCAAAAGGACCGGTATGTCTCCTACCACTATATCATCTCAAAAGTCTCCCATTATAGCTCTTGCACATGGATTCAGACGATATATCTTGGGGTGTATAGTTTCGATAGAAAACAACGAATTCAAATGATATAATTCCCGAGTAACAAAATGTAATTATCAAACTATCACCGGGAAGTTTGTTGAAGTGAAGGGCAAATAGCAACACTATTCCATAAGCTGTTTGGAGAAAGTGTCAATACTCAATGCGCTGTGATAAGTGCGTTCTATCACTCAAACTCAACAAAGTGTGGCGTTTTAAAGGTTAATGAAATTCTTTACATGGGAATACTAAAATGAATTATTGGTAAAAGAACTCCACAGATTTAATCAGACAAAACTCTTCCAATTGAAAAAGAATTAGTTTGTGAATATTGTATGGCCTTCTTTCACCATAAGAGTGATATACTTTATTATACAGTTTGGTTGAGTGTCATGTTGGTAGGTTTCTTAGGGAATATAACATATATTCACAATTAGTTTGAATAAAGACCTAAATGCTAAATTACGATATATATATTTTTTTCAATGTAGCAAATATCGATTTCATTCACTCAAGTAAAAAAATGTTGTGTCGATAAGTACAAAACAATAAATGTTTCACATGTATTGAATAATAACGCGAACAAGGCTGGCACGAAAAAATATTTCATTCTATATTCCTATTGTAACAAACGTGAAACACCATATTCAACTTCAAGGTCTTACATGCATGTAATCTCATGTATTTTAGTAATGCACATGTGAAAGGTTTAAATAAATCGATTAGTTTGGAATAAAACTAGATTCTAAACTTTACCACGGGATACGTTATTGAAATTAAAAGGAGTGATGCCGCTTATCATCAGGGGCATTTATCGAGTCGGCATTATGCAGCAAGGCCAGAAAAATCAATAGATGATATTTGCAGCGTAGCCATAAATTTGCATTCAACTCAACCCACTGTAGTTTGTTGTGGAAGCGTTTGGAACACGTGGGATCCAAACTTGAATCGAATTCACACGAATCGGGACAGAAAAACAGGCTACAGATTTGGAACGCTTAAACTTGTGCTGATCTACAAACTGTGTTGTCAACAATTTCCAGCCGGGTGGGAATTTTCAATGTTTCCACTTTTTTTGTGGGTTTTCGCCCACCCCGTATTCAGCAAATAATTTAATATATTTTATATTATTTTGCAATTTATACTTTTAAGACATGAATTTTAACGTTGGCTATATTTGCAATTTAATTTCATTAACGATGTTGTATGGTTGTTGCTATCATGTAGTATTTTATGTTTATGTGTATATTAATTGTCTATGCAGGACTCCAATGTAAACCAGTTGTTCTGTTTGGGAATACCGTAAAGAAATGTAGTAAATAAATACATTTCACAGGAATCCAGGTCCCAGCGCATGAGTAATCTGTAATATTAGATCTGATGGACTTCGCATATTGTGCCAGGTTTATCCAGGCATACTTGTGCATTAGAGAGAAATGTTGCCCATAATCACACGGGCTCTCCATGCTTTCCCCATATATAGGCGTGCATGCTGAATTCTAATGTCTGGCCATATGTTGAGTTTTAGGTTATCCGCAAAAATCCCCCCTTACGTTTTCTTTCCAGAAATAGGTATGAATTTGAATTATCTTTAAACAAGTGAAACCATTGTACTGCAGTAAGCATTACATAGCAAATGTACACGCTCAGCAAAAGGTATTTTGGCTGTTTTTGCGAAGCAGACTCTTTCTGTGATTCACCAGATTCTGTGGCTAGCATCTCGGGTCAGGAGCAGATTCTGACAGGTTATTAAACTCAACCTCTGTTTTAACAGAACGCTACCATTAAGTTATTCGCGCACACCGTTATTGGATCATTTGCATATGGTAACTGTAAGATAATATACAAATAATGAATGTTTATGACTGCGATGGTAAGAATAATTTCATGAGGTGACAGATTGAATGTTCCATTCCACGAGGCAAAGCCGAGTGGAATGGGACATTCCATCTGTCACCGAATGAAATTATTCTTAACATTGCACGATTGTAAAACATTCATTATTTGTTTTATACAACACCTGAATAAATCTTCGTCGGATTGCATGCATGGATTTCTTTGTGTGCAACGTGCCGTTTAGAGCTTCAATTATTGCAGCCGAACTCTCCTCAAAATGCAAGTAAGAACTAGCTTAAGCCGCATGACGTACGAAAATGGAGTGGGCTGTTATATCGAATGTAAAGATGTGAATGTGAAAATTCTCAGAAAAAAATACTTAATAAAATGATTACGCGGGGTTAATACGAGCAAATATTATTGATCAAAATTATCAACTGCGGGGAGACGGTAAGATGTCTCTTGCTCGTCATCGCAGTATACAACCAATCAGTTGGGAAAACCTTCTAGACTAAGGTCTAAGGAGATCTTGGGGGCTAGATTGACTATCAACTGTCTTTGATACGGATAAAAATATTCATACAACTCGATTTCGAAGGTCGGATTCAACAACTACGGTACTCAACGGACAAAACGTTTGAAAATTACTACAAGTCAATACATTCTTTGGCAGAATTTGAGTTTAAAAGCCAAACCAAAAACCTTCGATCAAAACTCGACAGACATTAGGAAACATTATACAATTTACAGCTTGGTTTAGTTTCAAATCCAAACTTTATATATTACCGAGGTTCATTATTTTGTCTATACACTTGAGCAATATTTAAACACCATATGCCTAGCGGCCATCCTCCTGAGTTTTGTCCTTCAAATTGTGTAACAATGTAAGCACAAAAGGCCTACACATGCCTATCCAGGAGTAACAAAGGCATTACCCTCTAAGATGGCTGCCACGCATACGATCTATTCCCTATCACAACAAAGCTCGCACTGATGCATACAAATACAGTGGCGCAGTTCGCTTTCCCAAGAGTTTTTCTGAACTTGATAGGGGATACGAAACAGTCTAATAGAGGAGTCTTTTAAACTTTTTAGAGCTCGGTTGTGGGACAGTTTTAGTAATTTTCAATTTTTAATCCATATAGTATTTTTTACCATATTTTTTTCTCGTTGGGTTCTGAACTCGTTGGGTTCTGTTGGGTTGTCCTCTCTAGTAATCTTTTGCTTTTTTATAATAAAAAAAAATTATATACACTATATATATATATTTTGTACTGTTATTTGTTTACTTTTTACCTCAATTGTAATCAGGGGTTTGGATGAACACATCTCTTGATAACAGTTTTATACTTTTGTTCATTCCGTGACAGGCCTCTGCTTATCTTATTATATTTTCTCAATGTATTTCCTTATTATAATTATGTCTTCTTTTTGTATGTTGGTTTCTTAGTTTCTCTTTATTTTGTCATTATGTCTAAAGATTTAAAATTTTAAAAATGTAAAAAGTTAAATATTTCTGTAGGATAATCTGCAAATATCACTATAGGGCCTACATCACCGCAGATGACAATACGGACCTGCAAATGAAACCTCCCTGGACCGCTCCAAGTCCGTCTTGTTGCCCACCAGGATAATGGGCACCGTCTCGGTCTCTTTGGTCCGTTGTAGCTTGAACCGGAGCTCATTGGCCTTCTTGAAGCTGCGCCTGTCCGTGACGGAATATACCAGGAGGTAGGCGTCTCCATCGGCCAGATATTGCTCCTCCTTCTCCTCGAAGTCGGTCTGTGGGGAGGAGAGGATGGAAGGAAGATGAAAAACAGGAAAAGGCTCCCATATCACTGTTATGGCGATGAGCTAGGCACTCACAGGAATCAACTTGCACCGCAACTTTCTTTTTCTGTACACTGCATTATGCACACCATACACGCGTTTGGTTCAATGAGGCGCACGGGGTTCTTCGGTCATATGGCAGAGGTGATGTATACACATCAAGTGATGCTCACAGATGTTCAAGGTGTGATAGAGCTTTGGTAATAATTAAATACCAAACTGATTAGTTCCAAGCTGAAAACGTACTGTTTATAAAGATGGTATCAGCACCTATCCCCTTGAGAAACATTCCCATCTGAAGTGATGTCATATTCGAAAAAATTGTATCTCAAGGCCTCCAAAAATGATGTGGCTTATTTTGACGCAACAGTTTAAATAAACCTGAACTTGCACAAAATCACTGTGTTAAAAGGAGAATGGTTTTCGCTATTTTCTCATTACTCGGTTACCGGATTGAGCTCAAAATTTCACAGGTTAATTTCATCTTTATGTTGAAACACACAGAGTATAAACGCTTTCTGCAACTATATTGTCAGCTCTACCAATACTATATATATTATACCTTTAAATGCCCTTGACACACAGAAGTGATTTGGCTACACGCTTCCTCTGTTACAACATATCATAGATAAAAAGTAACCTTATCCACTTCACGTTCCTGAGGTGTTCACGATTCACGGACAAATATATGCTAGTGCAGGTGCCTGAGGTACATTCACGTTACACAGAGTACCAACGTATGTTTTGGTGATAAACAATTTTGTGTACTGATCAGCTTGATGAAAGTGGCCCAGGCCTGAGTGGGTGGATTCTCATCTTCTTTCAGTTAATTAGGTCAACAGCTTTTTAGACAAACCCCGACTATCCTTAGGCCTATAGTCTCTTCTCTTTAATCTCCGCTCAACCATGAAATGAAATGACAAGTCTTTCCACAGAAAACAGTGAAGGAAAATCACATTGCAAGAACTGAAACAAAGCGAGGTTTGGCTGGTATATTGTTCAAGAACCCAGATTCCGATTTCACATAAAGCACAAACGGGACTCGTACCCAGGGGCCAAGTTCACGGAGCTGCTGAGCATGAAAATAATTTCGAAACTGGAACTCCAAAGATGGATTAATGTAAATTGACTCTGGCACACGCCGTCGAAAAAAGAGGAGCTGTCACTAAAACGTCGCCAATAGTTATCGAGCGCAATTCCGGTGCAGACAGCCGATACAAGTGTTTAATGGCCGTTTGGTTGACCAGGCCATCTACGGAATGCCAACGGTATCGTTATACGGAAAAAACGTGATTTGACACAACTACGGCATGAAATTTCAAGTTCCTGGAATTGTGTCTTCTTATTACGCTGTGGTGCGAGAAGCAAGTGTTTGAAATGGTGATAATTATGATACACGCACAACATTCACTTCACATTCCAACTATAGTTCCCAGACACATGGTACGTGTATATCAGTGCATATCACAACACGGTACCAAACTACATTTTATTGAATGGACTATGCCGTATGCCTGAACATATTACATAGTAATTTAACAATTGTGGATTATCTGATAAAGAGTCCTTAAAAATAAGAAACATGACGGATATTTCTCAAGTTTTCGGGGATTATTGAGTGGTATATTTAAATAGATGTTACATTCCCTTACGATTTATAATTTCCCCTTTCCCCGATGTGAAAATCAATCGGACTTTTGCTGTGATTTGTCACGAACACTTATTCATCAATGCCTAGCCCAAGCACAAAAATGGGTAACGCCATTAAATTGCTTTCACACCCGAAGGAATACCGGAACAAGGATTTAAAATAAGCCTGTTTTGTGTTGTATGAGGAAAGTAACCTGGGGAGAATATAAGGCTCCAAAATAACATGCTTAGCGTCATATCATTTTCAAAAAAGGAGGACGCCCTCTTTTGTTCTTTACTTATTTTGCCAGACAGTATATTTTCCAAAATGGTTTCACTATTTTATTTCAAGATGGATTCCGCCAACAGTAGAGACAACAAGTCGATTTAAAAGGTGCAACAGATCGATGGAAGGTATTTTCTCTCTTCATTTTGCATTTTTAATGGGATATTTTTGAGAATTTTGTTATTATATCTTCTAATATATAGTGTTGTAATATTCCAGGTTTTTAAGGACGTGACTAATGTGTACAGGCTCAGTTAACGGCACTCTATGCGTGTCTTACAAATCTTAGTTTGTGTTTGTTCTCTGAGTGGTTGGCAAGGAAATTGCACGTGTAGCTCAACAAGACGGTGCTGTAACACAACGTGTTACTGAGATTGACATAGCCCTTTATTGACAGAGCCCGACAAGATTGGGGGAATGTACTGTCCACAGAATAGAGCGTGCAAGTTGAACTCAAAATCCAACGAGGTTTGATGAGAATACATAATTCCGGGCATATCGTATGTAGAACGACAACGTGGGCGGTGTCCTATAATTGTTTTCTAACTGGATTGAGCCGGGAAACGTCAATAAAGTGGCATTGTGAGAAAAGATGCATTTTAAGTTACAACATAAACAAAGAAAAATTGCAAACTGATGATCAACATAACAATGAAAAATGTGATTTCAACGTCCGATCAATCTATCTTTCACAATGCTATAGGATATTTAGACGCCTAAAGAGTCCGTCGCTAGACTAGTCAGTGTTTGGTACAAAGATATTCACATAAAGAATGATAAAGTGATAGGGAAGTTGCTTTATAAAGGACTCATTATAAGGCAAAGATGATTACTGAGTAGTTTGGGAGAAATGCGCTTACCTGGCCGTAAGAGGGCGTGTCCAGAATATGTAATGTGGTGATCTGTCCATCGATCTCGACCGTCTTTTCGTAGAATTCGTCCTCAGGATTATCTGTGTAAAAAGTTAATATTGAAGTGATTTGAGACTCTCATTTTGAAAAAAATATGAACAATTTTCACGTAAATTGTTGCTATTTTTAAACATATAGGGGCACATTTTTCCCGGTAAAGTAATTGGCTGAAAATTGATTATTTGCAATATAGACCACACTTTGACCCCCAAACAAGACATAACAAATAGACGAGTAACTTTCCTGTACAAAGTGATTGATGGAAAACGACTGATAGGAACGTGTTTATGATTCTTGCAATTTCCAATTTAAGACAGGTCGTGCCTAGTACGAGACTGTCAAGGTCCACGTAGTATTTCACAACAAATCTTAAGCGGGAGAATATCACAACGCTTACCCCGGTATTTCTTGAAAATAAGATCAACACGCTAACAATGCTTAATGTCCGCCAACCTAACTATAACCTCGTAGACTTCCATAGCCATAAGAAAAAACCAATATGTCTGTTATTATCAGTTTCAGGGGTTCGAGCTCTTTTTAAAATTACATTAAAACAATGGTCTACTTAAAAAAATAAAACTGAGGCATCGAGGTCAAAATCGCTGAGACGTATTTAGGAAAGAAGATTGTTTATACTGTAACACCTGCCGCGTGCATATACCATGATGTGGAAGTTGTATATATAGTTCATCTATGTTATAAAAAGCGGCAATGTAGGGGTGATCAATCAAAAAGCTCAGGATTATTGGCAGATAAGGGCCCATCTTGCGGGAACGACCGCCAGTCCGTCGGCAAACCTTTAACAAGACTTGTGATGCATAATCGGGGATATCAAAATGCTATCTACCCCCGATAGCACCGAACTTTAACCGCGTGTAACAAGCGTGCGAGAGCTAACTGCCAAGATAAACCTCGTGTTCCCTCCATCCATTTCCATGCTTGCCGCTAGATCAGCTCTCTCGTGCGAGTAAATCGCACTGGGAAGGGAAAGTGTCTGTATGAAGTCCCAGGGGGTGGTCCTTAATCACTGTAAGTCGTGCCACATTACGTCCAATCGCCGTGATCCATTCCATGCACTTACATGGACAGTTTGGCGCATACATTGAACCCTGTCAATGCTTCTCATGTTACGACGAACGGCGCGGAGAGAGCTTGAAAGATGAAGGCAAACAATACGATGTTCTAGAGATGGGCAAACATATCACTTATACGAGCTTTCAAAACAGTGCTGTCTAGCACATTCAGTCGATATTCACTGTTATTTCAGTTGATCTAAAGCGTTGTCTAAAATGATAATAAATGATAACAGACAGTGAGACACACCCCCCAATACAAAAGGGAAGTTAAAAAGAAAGAAGACCACTGTATTAAGTTAAGGTGTCATCGAATTCATGCCCATATGCCAGTATTAGTTTATAGGTAATTGTTAATTTCCAGTTGGGTAATACACGACGAGCTGCCCTACATTCGGACTTAGTGTGGCGTTTTCAAAGACCCACCTGACACTTCATGGTTATTATACCAGTCCTTAAAACGCAGTCTAAACATGGAACTTGGTACTCCGTCCATTGTATAAAATAATCGCAGACTAAATTTTGAGATTAGTTTAAATTCACTGCGCCTCTCAAATTACCGGAATAAAGTCAGCTTAGGGTGCCGTATAGAGGATAATAACTTTATAAGTGTAGTCTAAGTGGAAAAAGTTGCGACATGAGGGGTCCCGAAAGTTGGCACCAACATGGCGGATCGTATCAGAGAACATTGATTCGTAAACAAAAGCCGCACGTTCCACTATACACATACTGACAGCCATGTCTGTGCCAAAAGTATGAAGTTGTCTCAAATCCATATATCTATACGGCTATGATTTAATTTTCACATGGTCGCTTTTAAACAACTTCGAGGACTCCGCTCCAATGACAAACATCAATCTGTTTACGATATTTCCCGATGGATGTGGGAGGGGAGAGTAGGGAGTCAGCGACCGAGCGCGGCTCGTCAGCCCCTGTAGCTCTCCACGAAGGTCAGCTGGCTCAACCGGGCGGAAAGTCGCCCGTGATGCCGGTCGGATAGCAAGGCATAGCGCGTCAAAATCAAAGAGCCTTTACGGTTGAATCGAGGCAAGGATATTGATCCTTGTTTTCTTGGAAGGTTGTGCCTGGGGGATTTCTTTCTTGCAGCCGGCGTGCCCTGCAATATAAATATTAGACTCACTAAGAGTTTTGTTTAACGCGGGTACATCTTTAATATCATAATTTCAGCCATTATCAGCCCACTGCAGGGCGAAGACCTCCCCAAGCTGGTGCCACTTCCATCTGTTCTTTACAGTTGTCGACCGGAAAATTTGACAATTTCATCCCCCCATCTAGTTTTTTTGTCTACCTTTATTTTGTGAGCCTAACCTTGGTGTCCATTCTGTTAATCGTTTTGTCCATCGATTATCTTTCAATCTAGCAATATGTCCTGTCCACTTGAATTTCCTCCGTGTGTTGGCTTCTATTACACTTTGAACCCTGGTTTGTTCACGAATCCATTTGTTAGTTCTTTGATATATCGCTGTAAGTAATACAACTTGATTCCTTTGTCGCTGACTGGTGAGTTTGGAGTGTAAGAAGACGTTGTTGTTGAATGAGTATGGTTGAATGATCATTTAGGACTTAATATATTGATATCCAAAAGTACCTCTGCCATTCGTGATTAAATAATACTCAAAAGAGGAGTACAAACATCAACTGATTTGTGTACCCCGGTACGTAGTACATGTACATTCAAATCAAGAGTGGCCTTTTTTCTCTATATTGAATAAATTATCTGCCGGGGTTTACTGCTTGAAATGCGTACTGAAGGGAGAGAGTACCGGTAACCTAGCAGTTCCAACCACTCCAGAACATCAAAGATTCGATTCTGCATCTTTAACGTCGTCCAAAGCAAGATGCTGACATGTTCTGTAAACATTTTCATATAAACCTAACTTATAAAGAAGAGAAAATAAGAACACTGTCCTGTGATAAATTGGCTGTTTACACGAGCGATTCTGAACAGTGTATTGGCCTATACGGAGAGTGTGGTATTTGGCGCATGATATAGTGGGCGTCTATCAACAAACGTGCCAACAGGATGAAATAGCATCGCCCAAAGCGTGGAATTCTACAAATACATCAGATTTACATTCAGCCCTCATCGTGAGTAACAGATGTTTAAATCTACATGTAAAGCAGGGGTCTTGTATATGGGAAAAACATTGCTTTGCAGCATTCCGGTACGTGAGACAGCGGAAAGCATCTCGCATTTGAGGAGGACACGTTCCAGCAGTGAAGACGGGCTCTGCCCGGGCCGCGGCCGTTTGGGTGCCATCCGCAAAGTGTATAAACTATAATCCTGGTAACATGCCACTGAGTGCGTGCATCGTAATTCACATTTGCATCCAAATCGTGCTCTCGAGTGCATTTTCCTTGTGAAAAACGCATTAGGAAAGTCAAATATTCAACAAACATAGACACAAGCATTTTATTCACGTGTGGGGTTTTTCTATCATTAATCTAAAAAGGCAACAAGAGCTGCTATTGATGAGTCGATGCCTACGATTGTATCATTCACTTTGTTATCAACAGACGGAATTCTACTTGGGCCAATTCCGGCACGTACATCATTTGAACAGTTATGAGTCTCTCTGTTCCTGTTTTCGCATGTACCAGTACTCTCTATCCAAGTGGCATTTGTGTATAAGACTTTGTAAGTTTCTGGAGAGGTTTTGATGTCCATTAATGTTGATTCGATTTTTTGCTTTTGCCGTCTGTCTAAAGAGTGTCCCATTAAAAACAAGTTAAATTTCTATAATTATGTTCATGGTTCGAAAACTTCAAAGTTAAGGCCCGTCACACAGGCCACGATAACAAGGACGAAAACGAAACCGATGCGAATAAATGTTCTCTATTGGTGGATGATGCGCGCGCGTATTACACGAGCGACAATTCCACCATTCAATGCGTTCCTTCTCACCGTTTTCGTTATCGTCGTCGTTATCGTGGCCTGTGTGACTGGCCCTTTATCAACAACAATTTTTCCCGACTGATATCGGCCGATTATATTTCCATAATCTGTGAATTTAAAGTTTTTATTGGTTCAGTTTCTTGCTTTTTGAAACACAAGCAAAAACCCTTCCCAATGGGAGACTTTTGAGACGCTGGTGGCAGCAGACATACCGGTCCTTTTTTCTAGTTCTGAGCGCGCGCGTAGTTCTGAGCATGCGCACGACTGGTGAGAACAACGAAAAAGGACCGCTTACTCTGCTGCCACCAGCGTCTCAAAAATCTTTCATTGGTAATTAATTTAGTGTTTATAGAAAATTAGGAAATAAAGAGGATGTCAGAAAAAGGACTGTTGGTTTATTTATTTTGTTTTTAAACCAGCATCAAATTAAAATGAACCTAGAGCACCCTGCATTCTCACTCAAATTTTTAAATCAGACGCACGAATTAACCGTTACATAAGTTTGGCTGGAGCGAAGCACATAGCCCGATATAACCATGTCTTAAAATAGCAATTCTTCAACGATTTATACACAGACGTCGTAATGGAAGACCACGAGCTCGTACCAGGAGCTTTTTGTCGGCTTAAAGGATTATCATAAACCATTTTAAGGCAGATCAGATACTTTCAAATAAAAAGTTAAATGTTTATATTTTATGTTTTATAGTACCGCTGTCACCGTGTTCATCTTTACATTGAACAATGATATAAATATTACATTAGAGCCGCAGATAGAGTTTCATGGTATAATGGAAGTCTGCAGTCTTTAAAATTGAAAGTTCACCTCGATTTCCTCTTACTGTCGTGAATATCCTCTTACTGTCGTGAATATCTATTCCACCATGCAAAGCCTCAAAACTTATATTCTATTTCTGTTTAAGGACAGACGTTTTAATAGTATAGTTAGTATCTTTTGTAAATTAGAAGAAAGATGTTTTCTCTTTTTCCCTGTCCCGACGTAATGTATAAAGCACTGTATACTCAGTGCTTTCCGAGAGCCTGTGTGAAAAAAATCACAGGCTTACTCGGGCGGGATTCGAACCTACGATTTACTGGAATTTAACTAAGACGTCTGCACTAGTAAGCAGGAAGTCGTGGGTTCGAATCCCGCCAGAGTAAGCCTGTGAATTTTTTCACACAGGCTCTCGGAAAGCTCTTTTCATTTTTGGAACAATTTTGTTTTATATCAGAAAATAGAACCTTAATCAGATGATCGATTGTGGTATTTTTAGAAAGCAAGACGGATATAATATGGATGTATTAAGGCGACGAGGGAATGTCTGTATGGTCAATCTAACACGTGTTGGATTACGCATGCGAAGCATTACATCGAGTTTTAATTGCCTTAGCGGTATCAAAATGGTCTCGGGACATCGATCTCTCTGTATTCAATGCACACAGTTGCGTCCATAATGTAAGACATATCACGTGTACGGCCTTACCTTGTCATAAATAGTCATCTTTCTTTTTTGGAAATCGAAATTACAAAAGATGATGAATTTGTCACACCCAGCGATTTCCAGGAGGTAATTTACTGAAGGCGAATTAACGAGAAATAAATGTGTTTTTCTTGCGACCTGATTGTAATACGTAGGGCACAAGTTAACGTAACGCACAAGCTTCAATATGTAGTTCGCATAATGAAAATGATCGTGTCTGATGAAACAGATGGAACATATTCTAACTTCAGTGTTTTGTAAACTTGTTATAGGACTACGCATGCACGTAACCATAGACTATAAACACTGTGGTGTTAGAATGTACAGCGTCTGTGAAAAATTTAACCCTTTCTTGGTGCTTATTTTCGGACAAGGCTATAGGTATTAATCAATGCCTAAATTTGTAATAGCAAAACAACATCAATTTTGGTGTTTCATTTACGTTTTACAAACTCCAAAAACCCATTTAGACGGACGTCATCCATCCGGTTGTAAATCTAGTCGCTGGTGTTATTTTAACACCGATCTCAATAAATCTTACAAATCTAACACGGACGTTTTGGCACTGTAGAATGGACATTGATGACGTTTCACAAGCAGGCGAGTTACAGTACCGGTAGTTTACTTTTAGTAAACTTGTATCTTAAAATCGCGTGTACGTGTGTTATCATTTATGCACAGCAACTCAAAGCAAAATTTTGTTAGAAAAGGCGTTTACATAAGTCGATCTGTATGTCAGCAGAACCATTTCAAGGAAAATTGCTTCAAGTTCACGGAGCCGACCAAAACCGTTCATAGGGCAGACTGCACATAGTGCAGACTGGCGCCGCAACCAGTGCGCTACAGACCAAGGGCACCACTCTGAATTCCAACGGTCCGACTTTTCCCAACCAAATTGGCGTCCCAAAATTATTTTCATCAATGATTTTCAGACAAAAGGTGAATTTTCAAGGGACGGTCATATAGAATATTATATTGTTGTTTTGAATTTCCAGCCATAGCAATTTTGGCACGAACGCTTTTGTAGCCCAATTAGGCGGCCTCGAAAGCGTTCTGTCTTTTTATTTAAGTGTAACGTGCGCTCTAACACTATCAAGATTATGCATGCAGAAAGGGCGGGAAAGTGGGTGCAATTCAAAAGTTGCAGCTGTGCATGTGACCCCGAGTGGGCATCATACAAACAGACTCACTCTGAGAGCTATCAAGAGCATTGAGTGATCACGCCCACCGACCAGTCTTGCACTCTCACGTGTCAACTTGTTTGTTATTTTCGGAAACGCTGGCTTCTATTTTGGGCCTGCCGACAGTATTCCAACCATCCCTGGGAACTATAAATATCCGTTGCTGACGTCAATCCAGTCAAGTGTGCTTGCCAAGGGCAGGCAGGCTGGCGCTCCGCTAGCTCCGGTAGCCAGGGACCGGTGTTGAGTGGCTGTATACAGTATAGTGATGAATATACGAATCGGTGATGAAAACAGCCGATGCAATTTAGGGTGTAATGAAGCTAGAGGGTATGTAGTCAGAGGCGTCGGGTTTATCCAGGCCACGCTTCGAGTCGCGCCGGTGATCTCTCGTTCCACCAACATTCCGATCGCAGCTACATGATTATTACTCTCGCTGTTTGTTTTCATTATGACTTTTGCAGTTGGATTAGACGGCCCATCAAGACCATGCAGCCGTGATTCGAGTGGCTGGAGGATCTACGTGCTCACGGAAACCTCCATGATACCAGAGCATACATTTCTGTATGAAAATTAAAGCTGAACCGTATTGGCGTTTAAATTGAGGCTAAGACCACGAGCGTAGTCTGTACGATTGTAATAGGATTTATTTGCTAAACGACGCGTGGTAAAATAGATTAGCAACCTAAAGCCGATTTCATAGAGCTGCATATTAACAGTCAGGCTCAGCACAGAAAAATATTGCTTAATAGCAAAACCAGATTACCAGCCAAAATGCCGCGTCATGTGTATTGCTTGTGGGTGGTTCACTGCAAATTTTTGCTGAGAAAATATATTTGCTAACCAGAATTTCCTATACTAACCCATCAAGAATGCTTTGAAGAAAACAGCAAATTAGACATAGATTACAAATGCGCTAGTAAACACGGAAATCAACTAAAACATGGACTCTTCTTCAAGAATATGGAAACAAAAGTTGACTTTTTAAACACAACGCTATGGAGGACCATTGCTGCGTATCTGATGACATCATACTTTTGGTAATGAATATTATGATAACTGTCATTAACATAAAAATATAACAAATTGCAAATATTCCCTAGAAATTCTAGTAAAATTTCAACAAAATATACCTTTTAAACAAGGTACCGGTATACCACGTAAAAACAATTTACTCTATTCATGTCATAAAAATCCTATCGCGTGTCCCTTTAAAGGAAAAACCCACATTCGTGTCTTGAATTGGTATGACAGAAACGCGTACATAGCTAACATCGACCCTTAACCTAACCAAGTGATGCTGCTTGTGACGTCATCATAGATAGCCGGCTCCATGTTTCGCGTGATCTCAAACTGTTGCCACGTTGATGGCCTGTTGCTGCTACACACGCAATGACAGGGTGTTAGTATGTTATATTACAACACCTCTGATGTTTACGGCTATCTGACTACAAGTCCAGACACGGAGCTAGCTATACCAGACACGCACCACATGAACTATTGTGACGCCTCGTCTGCAACATGATGCAAAGCCAGTCTTTAAACCCCCCCCCCCCCCCCGAAAAAAATGGCTACATTTTACATAATGTTCACGGTTTGGCATCAAGAATTACAGGCCTTCGTAGTAATTTTGAGATTATTAAATTAGAATGTTGTTGTGGCAAACAGAAATATCGCCCGGAGCCTGAAAAAATGTGCCACTTCACTTTAAAAAATTATATGCACATTAAAAGACATTTAAAATATGAAGATAAAATAAACCTGATACATGTCTGGTGAAAACTACTTTATAAAATAGTGTGAAATATGTTCTTTTAATGGTTGAACACCATTAGTTTTGGCGACAGGCAAGACAATAATTACGACATCCAGCGGCAGTGATTTATCGTCAAGGTTAGGGGGACGGAGGAAAAAGCGCACAACCAACAGTAATTGTTAATCATTTTGTACTCGGTGTCTCTTGTGTATCCTGGGAAATTTTTGAAAATGTGTCCTGATCTTTGTGTATTCTAGTGCATTCTGGTGCATGTAAAAGCCAATGACTCATAAAATGTATGTGACCATGGGAACATTATTGGGGCGGGGCACTGCCATAGCCGTCCCCCCAAAAAAAACAAATGGGGGGGGGGGGGGGGCATGTCCCCCCGTCCCCCCCGGATCGCCGCCCATGACGACATCTACGAGGGCTGAGACGAACGTTTGCTCAAAGCTGGAATGTTTTCTGACAAACACTTTTATGGCCAGATTTTGGGCTCGACGAAAATAGTCAATTTTCAGTTCACCAACTGTATATTAATGAATGTTGTTATCCTCTTCTTAAAAGCCATTTTAGCGAAACATGGAAATTATACGACTGCGTCTATGTGATAAGTGATAAGTGATAAGTGATAATTTACTGGTTTTCATTTTACCGCCGTAAAAAATCGTTTTATGGCAATTACTGTTTGGCTATTAATAGCATTTTCCACTTAGATTTATACGGTTGGGCCCAGGGCAGGGGAAGGAGTATAGCTGAAAGGAACGAGTTTACAGGAAAATGTGTTACGTAGTACGCAACCATCCCACAATTCCCCAAATATGAAGCTGCCGTAACTACCATGTTTGCACGATATCACAAATTAATGGTTTACACACAATGACTTAACACGTGGCGTATCCTCAATTTAAACACTGCTTGACACAATGCGGTATCATTGAGCCCAATTAATATATCCGACTCTGACCAAGCTTTTGGGTGGGTGGGTGGGATGAATGCGGCAAAGATAGGAGGGTCATCCGTACAGTACAGTACAGTAAGCTACGTTTTGTATATAATTATAACTGTCAGGGGCGGATCTAGCCCTTCATTTAGGGAGGGGTTGTACCGGGGGCATACCCCTGGAAAATTTTGAAATCCAGGGCTTTCTCCTGCAATCGAAGGCATCTCAAGCACCGTTTGAAGCTACATAATTTTGTGGTTTTTAAAGAAGAATTTGCTCATATTGGGCTTATCACAACTTCAGGGGTTGCAACCTCCCCCCCCCCCCCCCCCCCCTGGATCGGCCCCTGACTGTAATCATTGGGAAAGTTCGATCAACCACTGTACAACTAATCCTGGACAGGCAAATTGATGGTCGACAATAGTTAACTATAGTTAAAGGTTATACAACATTCGCAAACATAAACAACCAAACAACGGAATTAGGCCTATTATGAAATACTTACTGGACTGTAAGTAAATAATAGTTTCAGGCATCCTGTGAAATCGGTGTGCTGTCATTCTCAAGAAAAGTGCATAAATTTCCAAGGATTGTCGGCCAACAATCGTTGGAAATGGTCTAGTTCCCAGACTTGATAATTCCCCGACGTCTATAAATTGTTCCGTTTTGTCTGAACTAGGGTCAACGAACCAGACTAAATGAACGGATTGTTTTCTCTTTTTCCCGGCATCTATGCATGCAAAATTTTAATCAGGTCAGTGTTACAATATTTGCTATAAAATACTAACCCCCAAATCCATCCATTTCTGAAAATTACAGCAAAAGCAAATGATGTAGAGGCCTACTCCCTTTAACTGTATACATGTTTAAAAAGACTCCACACACAACATATTCTCAATTTAAAAATTGATCAACATTGCGTGTTATTGTCGTGTCCCAATTTACAAACGCAGGAAACAACAATTCTCAGAAGTGGTGTAAAACTGTGGTGTAATTCAACACCGGTGGTGTAAATTCAACACCAGTGGTGTAAAATCACAGGTGTCAACTCATCATCTCGCAATAACAAAAGACAGTAAACCGTCAGTTTTACTGTGAAGGACTTGTGGGAGGAAGGCCTAGAAAGACGCCGGAAGGTGCCCGAGCAGGTATTAATCTTAAGGCCGTGATCCCTAGCCCCGTGCCAGATTAATTCCATGGAATAAATAACAAAATCCTACTAGAGAAAAATACAGGAATTATGGGAATAGTGACGAATCCTTGCTTTCTCGCCCTGAGAAATTTCCCACAAATAATTACCAAAAACCTTCCATGATTACACGACCAAGGATAATTTCCTTTGGGAAATTGCCCCGGAAAAGTCCGAATTCATTTTATCATATATCCCCTGTTCTGTCCCCAGGTGTGAGTGGGTTCTATCGTCGGAAAGAGGTCACCAGCTTCCTCTGATTTTCCAGTAAAATGATCGGTTAACATCTTCAATAGGAATTTGATTTGGATCCCGATTTCGCGCTTATCTTAGAATGTGCCATGATCATGCGCGATTTTAAGCATAGCGAGCATGGTCTTAAACGATTCAGTGTTATTGAGGTGAGTTGGATATTTTGAACAAACAGGTAGACTATGTTTATTAGTTCTGTCTTTCTAAATCGATTTTACTGCAACAACTTTCAGTCCACTCCTTCCTTGAACATGTTAGAACGACTTCAACAGATGCCAGAGAAATTATCCCAAGTTATATATCTACAGTCTTCATTCCAGGATTTTAAGCTAAATCACAGCGCTTCGGAACCAATTTGATACCAATTTATGATTGGTCAGTGTTGCAATTTTCAGAAATTGGTGGATTTGGGGGTTAGTATTTTATAGGAAATATCGTTCCACTGACCTGTTCAAAGTTTTGCGTTGTTGGATGGCAAAAAAATGATGGAAAAACGGCGCTCGTTTTCAACCGTCGGACGGATGATAGCCTTTAGTCAAGGCGCGCGTGGCTACCTCAACGCATGACGCGGCCCGAATGCCAGCATGTCCGGGGCGCGCCACTCGTCCGGGTAGCCACGCGCGCCTTGACTAAAGGCTACAGGGCAGTTTTCCCAACGATTTTCAGCTGGAAATCGTTGGAAAACGATATAAATTTCCACTTTTCTTGACAACGACAGCACACCTGGTGCCATCATTTCACAGGATGATTGAGACTACTATTATACAGTCTAGTAAGGTATTTCGTAATAATTCAGTAAACAGAAAATTGGAGGATTACCAATCGTGTACACTACCTTTAAGACAATACTAATAAATTCTTTAGAATTATCTGAAATCCCCTACCGTATTCACGTATCCACACTGGCAAACAGATTACCCAACGTTGGTACAATAGTCAGTTTGTTCAACCTTTGGTTAATTTTTCACGTAATTTACCAACTGCTGTACAACCACAGCTGTTGTTTAACCCCACTTTAACCAACAATTGGTTTGTGCACAGCTGTGGTTATACAACAGTTGGTAAATTAAGTGAAAAATGACCCAAAGGTTGAGCAAGCTGACTATTGTATCACGTTGGGTAATCCGTTTGCCCATCAACTTTCTAATAGTGCATGCAATTCCAAGCACACTATAATCACAACAAAATCATCCAAATCTTTTGGTACCGTATCATAAGCGCATTTTGTAATTCGTAGATTTATTCATTTAAATATATTATGCCGCTGCACTTCTTTTCCGACCTTCGGCTGAATTTGCAAATGGATATAACCATCGCATGCTGTGATGAATATTTTTTTCGAACGGTGAGTGGCTTATACCGAGAAATGACTTATCGGCTATCGATAGAGTGGAGGCTATAACGAAATCCATCACATCACTTGTGGAGGATATGAGGGTAATTTATATGATAATTATTGAACCTCTTTCCACGTGGATTACATTCATGCCTCAGAGAGATAAGAGAGTTCTACTCGTGAAATCACATTTTGATCCTAACCCGTATTCACATTTTATTCCTATAGCTTTATGTCCATTCGACTTCGTCAGCGCTGCATAAAAATAGAACCAAAAATCAATACCTACCAAACCAACCAACTAAACCAAACTAACCCAACCCAAATTAACAAACCAACTGAACATAATAAGTTTTTTTAATTGAAACCATTCCCCCCCCCCCGAAAAATTGGTTACGCACAAAATTGAATAACAAACGCACTAAATCCAAGTATATTTGACTGGATTTGTGAATGCACACAACTTTACGCACTAGGAGTGTGTCATTCTGGAGTATGGATTAAAAAGATCGGCAGCGCGTACATACGCGCCCATTCAGTGTGCAAAAGCTGGGCGCCATTTTCGTGGTCTCTCATGGACGCACCAATAACTAACGTAAAATGTATCTTTCCTCCAGCACGTGACCCTCCATAGAAGAGCCGCTGCAGATCTAGTCATTTTATTCCATATCTATGTTCTGGAGTCCAATTTACGCGGACGTAGTGCGTCTGTTGCCAAGACAAATTTTGTGTGTAGCTTAAAAAATCCTAGCCATCCCCCTCCCACAAAAAGAACACACCAAAAACAACGCCGAAATATTAACTACAGCTTCTGTGTCATATATATATTTATATATTACGCAATTAATGACACGTTCACATGAGACCTCGTGGAATTTATTTATATTAAAGGGGCTGTGTCGTCGCGCCATCTCGCGTTAACGAATCAAATATTGGAGTGCGCCCCCTTGCGCTTCATTTCGGTTAGGTGCTATTTTTAACCTCCATCCGTTTGTTATGGCTGTTCTGAGAATTGGCTTTTGGAAACTACACCCCCTGGAACACGCACGCATGTCCAGCGTCTGCGTACTGAAATACACATACGTGTACACACATATTTATAAACAAGTAGCACACATCGTGGCACTCAGTTCTCTAAGAGTAAGATTATTATAAAAAACGTTCAAATTTCATCTGTTTATTTCATAAAATTTCATTCACATGTACACAAGTGCCATGGAATATTTGTCTGAAAGTTGTATGGAATTGGAGGTTGGCGATATAGAAGTAGAACCTTAATATTACGCTGGAGAACCTATGACATGTACATGCCGAAACTCTTGCCAGAGAGGACGACTCGGCACACGGGGCGCTTGTCCATGTAAATGTGCACAGCAAAACTGCAACGTGTCTTGTCGCTGTGTGACAGTTCGCGCTAAATTTTGTACACAAAATCCCACAGGCGGGGTATCCGTAAAAGGTTCTATGTATTATGTGTACATTCATTTGGATGTATCTTGTTTGTATCTTGCTTGTAAACTTAGGTCGATAAAAAGCTTCATCAGGCTTATTTTGACCCGTCACTTCAATAACAAAATTATCATTCTACTAAAAGAGGGGTAGTGGCTGCAGACAGTTCTTTAGCAGCGAAAAATATATTAAAATCTAGAACTTAGAAGTACATTTTTTTTTAAACGGTTGATAGATGGACCTGAAACAACTTCACTTGGTCGCTATTCCAATGGCACTTGTCAACAACTCGCTGTGTGAAACAATATTTCCGCACATCAAGTCTACATGTAATGTATAGTCAACATGTACAGTACATACATTACATGTACATTGTACAGTACATCCGATCCATGTACTCGGTATGTGAATTGTTCATGTCATAAAAAGTAATAAGCGAATAATTCGTGCAAAACAGGTGAAAATTAGGGTTGTTTGAAAATTTGTCGGGGTGTTTATTTCTTTGTTTCTTCGGTAGTCATCTTTATCATAGTGATGTGGGGATCGGTACGCCAGTGGCGTAAACACGGGGAAGGAGTTCAGGGGCCCGCCGATTTGTATTTCTTTTTTGTTTCGTAAATTTAAAAATTGGAAATTGTTCACAAAGGGATGTTTCAAATTTTAAGCGGTGTTTGGGGCGGGGGTATCCCCCGTTGAGAAAAGTTCAAGATGCAGTACTTCGTTGACAAATTCAATAATCATCCCCACTTTTCGACACGGATTTACTCGCCGCCACTGGTGAAATCTCATTTCATTGGCGTATATTATTTATTGGTAATAACTTTTATTATTGTGTTTATTATTTGATAGTGTTGAAATAACTCTTACGGTATAACTTTCCATAAAGTCCTGCCGTCAAATGTAACACAAGGTCGTGGACTCAATATCGCCATCAGTATAGCTGTTTTACTTTGATTTGCTCATCATTGCACGCACAGCCGATTTTAGTCTAAATTTATTTCGATACATAGGCCTACAACTTTATTTTTGTATAGGAAGGGGCTGGTGCATTATTTATTTTACAATTATAAATACATATTTACTTATTTTCGTTTGGTTCTGTCATGGTACATTTTGGCGTTTGGCCGGCGGGTGGGGTGTCACGGACTATGTTCGACTGTAGGCCTATCGTATATTTTTGGTGGCACAAACACATACAAAATACTTGTACATGCAGTATGTATCATAACTACAGGACCATGCATCCCATGCAGCAGTCATTGCAATTGTAATCTGATCTGGCGCGCGCGCCCTGGCCCTGTGGGTCAGCGCGCGCGAGCCCTGTAGGTCAGCGCGCGCGCCCTGTAGGTCAGCGCGCGGTCGTGGGGTATTATTTGCAGTTACTGGGTTCATCTGCGTTCATCAGTTCGGGATTCAGTGTACAGCCGCAAGCCTGCTATGATCGTGACGACACAGCCCCTTTAAATCATATAGTTTGCATCACAAAAATGTATGCCTTTAATTCTGGATAGAGGATGAAAATCCAGGACATTAGGTAGCCCGTTTAAAGGAAACATGGAGTGGGCATTCAGCTCAACTTGCTTTCACGCACATTACTATGTGTTACAACAACACAAACAAGATCTAAATACTTGCTTTCATCGAAAGTGAAAGAGAAGCTGGTAATAAGCCAGTTCGGTATCTCAAAGGTCAAAGGTTAATCGGGATAAAATTGCTGACGTGATGTCACGCCATGTTACGCGAACGCTCATTCTGATTTAATTTAACACGTGCGGGTTGTGCGACCACCTTTTGCAGTTCACACGCGCGCGTTAGGTCACGCTGGTCATTCGGGATAAAATGTCATTGTGCACATGCGCAGTTGAAATACCGAACTGGCTTATTCTTAGAAAATCCTTTCATCAATATGTAAGAGGGCGCTATTTTGTTTGTCATGCAAGCCACTCCTTGTCAAAAGAGAATAAGAACAGTACAAATATTAGTCCTTCATATCATAATCACCCAACAAAGTTTTGAAGAAATACTAAGCTTTTTAACAGGACAGTCAAGTAAAAAGTGGAAACTACTCCAAGAAAATGTAGAAAAGTGTGATATGTACTTGTACACAAAGCTATGGCGACACTCTGCTGTGCCTTGAATGATATCCTGCTCTGGCTCATAGGCCCCCTACATATGAAAATTGTCATTAACCCAGCTTTGAAATTTCTGCCTTTTACTATGGTACAAAGAGGTGGGAATTCATGATAATATCTTAAGAAAGCTGTCCTACATGTATTCAAGTTAGAACAATAGTATTGCATGCTTTCTTTTACAATGCTGTATAGTTGTATTTCTAATTCCAGCTTGGCTGGATAGTACAGTCAAGCCCACTATGAACATCTAACAAAAGAAAACCCACGCAGTCCTTTGTTTGTAACAAAGGACTGCGTGGGTTTTCTTTTGTTAGATGTTCATAGTGGCCTCATCTTGTATTATTCAAGGCAAACATTGCACGCTCTCTTGGGCAGCCCGCGCCCAGAGTATACCCAGCAAGATATGGGACCAAGGGGTAACCCCCCCCCCCCCCCCCCCTTGTCCCTATACCCTGTACACACTCCAGACTATTGTTACCTCACACATCCCCTAGATATCTGAAAGGAATTCCTGAAATTCCGGGAACACAATGACCAACACAGAAGCGGGGGGGGGGGATGGGGGGGGGGGGGGGGGCGGGGGTTCCCGCCGTCCCATATCCTGCTTCAAATGGCCCAGAGACTTGTACTTTTTCCCACGTGAAAAATAGTAAATGTAAATAATAAATGGTAACGGGCGAGACAGCGCGGGGGCTTTTGACATTAACCAGAATAGGGAAAACCAAGCAAAACTTTGTTGTTTACTGCCGCGATAGACGATAATTTTGACACTTGAGATTTTTCTGTGTACACTACATTTAAGTTAATCATGCACATTGTCATGTTCAGACTATCCGACCATCGGGACAGACGAGAAATCGGAAAAAGAGACACTGATACGCTCGTTTCCGTATTCATTTGTAATTATATGCAACAACACCGAATCCCTTAAATTAACATTTACAGATGACTATCGGTAAAACTAATGCTACACAGCAGACAGCTTGACGTTTTGACGACCACGCGCCTCTGGAAGGAGCACAATGTGTTCTCATATCTTTTTTAAAAGACCAAAATACAAAAGTTATTTGGACCACTCGCCTAATATAAACATCACATGGTGTTAGATTAACACCACAGTTTTTGCAGTGTAAGAATTAGGAAGATTTTACAAGGAATTAAATAATCCTGATTGTTCTTAATGCAAAAAAGCCTCTGAGTTTTACTACCCCCCCCCCCCCCCCCCCTTTAAGCTTTACGGAAAGCCAACAACGCTGTTGTAACTCCGTAAGAGCCGTCATAGCCGCGGGAACGCCAGATGTGATATGTTCATATTTGCTCAAGACTTGTAGCCCAACTGCACAGCAGATGCAATTAGGTCGATTCCCATGGCAACTCCAGCCTCGCCGAGATTTGCCGCATGTAATGGCGGGAAATCGACAATGGCGGCGTCACGGGAGGCACGCGATATCGAACCGAAATGCCACCATTTGGACGATTGGGACATGCGCGGAATTTACGTGTATCAATCGAGAATCTCCCGTTTCTTCTTCTTTATCCTGTGCTTGTTCCCTTGGCTTAGACAATTTTATTGCTTTTCGGCCAGGCAAGCGATTAATCTACATTTGCGATGTGCGAAGAAATAGAACAAATGTGACACGCAAATATGGAATTAATTTCCCCGCAGTTTCACTTAAACACACCGTGAACACCCTGGATGCGATTTTCCAATCAAAAAGGGAAGGATGGATGTGATTTTAATGAGGGTCCAAAATCACATCCAGAGCCCTTTATCAAAATGAGGTTTAAGCTGCCAAACCCAGAAGTCACAAAGTATTCTTTAAAAACACTACAAACTGAGCTAGAGGTCATTATGCTCGGAGAGCACGAACCTTAGTCGTCGGTCTGACTACTTTAGCATTTTCTGTGTTTTTTTACGAAAGTGACCACTTCTGACCACTGGCTGATTGTTCACATTAATTTGTAATTTGTGTAAAGACGCCATCACGGGGCTGTCAAGGGCGGTGTAATTGACTATTTGTGCATTCATTCAGGGCTGTAGTCGAGTCCATCACAAGTCCCTGCAAGTCCATCACAAACCTTCCAGTCCTAATTCCAATCACAAGCTATTCAAATGAGCTTTGACAAAGGCATGCCTTTGTCATTAATCATCCATTTACTTGTGACTGGCTTTATATGAAAGGACTTGTAAAAGGACTTGCAGGGACTCGACTACAGCCCTGGAGCCATTCATCGATCGACAAAAATTAAGGAAAAGATACATTTTCTGCATTTTTCATGGAAATGACCGCTGCTGACCACTGAGTGACCCTTGGCCTAAATATGCAAAAAACACATTAGGAACTGGCAACAAACTGACCAAGTCTTGGAACAAACGTGAGAAAGGAGTTTTTTGCACATTTGCCAGAAAATGACCACTGCTGACCACTGAGCGACCTTTGACCCAAATCTGCCAAGACCCTATATAGGGCTTGGACAAGGAAGCGTTTGACCAAATACGGGTAAAATCGGTAAAAAATGTGGGAAAAGAAGCCGCTTTTTGATTTTCACCAAATAGCCTATATGAGGCTCGGTCCGGGGATGCAACTGACCAAATTTGGCTGTCATCGAATGAAGACTGTGGGAGAAGAAGCATTTTGTCATTTTCAATAAAATTACCCCTAGTGACCACTAGGTGACCTTTGAGACTGATCTGACCACACCCCATATGAAGCTTTGGTCATTTGTCAATATGGCCAGGCTTGGTTGAAATCGGACTAAGCGTTTTGGAGAAAAAGCATTTTAAAGGATCATTGGAAAGAAGAAGAAACTGGTCAAATACAGTACCTTAGTCGTTCTGACGAATAAGGTAAGAAGGAACGGCTCAAATACAGTACCTTAGTCGTTCGTGCTTTAGCTTTATATTCAGCCTTGTCCTGTCATGATGAAGTCGCGGTTTCCATGAACAATTTCAATATTTGAATACGAAAGGAGATGTAAGGCGATCCTTTACCTCTGTTTACAGAAAATCTAAATTCTATTGTGGAATTGTTTAAATAAATAAATAAATAATTTAATTAATATTTTGGTGAAAAAAAACGTATTTTTGGACGAAACACTATAGGCTAATAACATAACTTGGGTGAACACAAATTTCCTCAGTTCTGATTGGTCAGTTGCTGCGTAATGAGATTCTTGTAAGAGAACATTAGATTTTACGTCCAAAACCCGTTAAAACTAAAATACGGTGATGGTCCATTTTTTACAGGGGGAAAAACCCGTTATTTTACGGATTTCTTTTACAGTGTGCGTATGAAACAACACATTTTCTTGAGAGTGAATAAGTGCCAGGAAGTCAGATCTGTCGTAAAAGAAATGATCCTTCGACTGTGCCGGCGCGGGTTGTATTTTATATCAGACCACATTAAAGTAACATTGCCCTAAAATCTCAAAAAGTTTCATCTTTTTTGGTTTTTTACCTAATCTATTTCCAAGGTCCGAGTGTAAAAATGATACCACAATGTGTACTTAATGTGGAGAAATGGTGCCGCACATAGTGCAGTCTGTACGATAGCCAAAGTGCTACAGACAAAGTACACAACTCGAAATTTTCAAATTTGCCGAATTTTCCTAATTTTCCAAAGAAAACTGGTGTCCCCGAAATAATTTTCGTCAATGATTTTTGTCAAGGGATAGTCGTGTGCATTATTTTATTCTACTTTTTAATGATATTTTCAAATAGGACTATAGAAATTTTAGAACGAACGCTTTTTGTAGCCCAAGGCAGTGGGTCCCTTCAAGCACAGGCTGGACATAGCAGATACATTGCACTGGTTCTTGAACAAGACACTGTCGCAGGTGCTTCTTTCCAACAAGACAGAGAAATATAATGATTGTAGTGTTGATTAAACACAGCTAGGAGCAAGGTTTGTATTTCCCTAAAACGTGGGCGCGGGGGTTTCCGAAATCATCTATCCATTATATCAGTGCCTAAAAGTCCGTAAACCTCATTGTGCATAGCAAGGTCAAGATAACTTCAAATTTCCAGCAACGTTTGAACAAATTTAATTCTGACTGTGATTAATCAAACAAAATCCTCGACGACCGAAGGTATAGAGATTGAGAGATTTTTACAAGATTAGGCCTATTTTAAAGATTCAGTCATTCATCTTACTATAATTCCAGGAATCTCTGTCTGTCAGTATGTGTGTCTGTGTGTAATTCGATTATCTCCAGAACCGGGCACTGTATGAAGTTGAAAATCGTCAGGTGTATTGCTCAGGACGCAAGAATGTGCAGTGTCAATTTTAAAGTTGTTTGGATGAGCGGTTCTTACACAAACTGCAAAAAAACAGCAAACCGGAGGCCTAAATCTGCAAACGTGGCGGTATAGACCGCCACACACTACAGCACATTTTCAACGGGTACTGCACCACGGGTACGGGTTTGTACAGACCACCATGATTTAATATGCAAATAAATTAGACGCATGCGCATCAGTGTTACCAAAAAGCTCTTCCTAAGAAAATCACTTCCAAAACTGTGGTCCGCGTGTGGCATGGAAACATACACCCGTGGCTTTTTTAACGAAAGTCAAGCAATTTGTCCGTTTCGAACAGGCACATTTCGAACGGGCCTGCACTAGTTTAAATACATTCGTGAAGGGCTGTCTGAAACATTTGTGTTAGTAAATCATGCTTAAATATATTTTCAGGGAAATAAACATTTAGCCGGTAAACGAGGTCCATACCCAGAAAACCATAAGTACAAACGGTACTTAATCTTGTAAAATGCTTGTTTGTGACAAATGGCACGGATATATAAATAGTAGCAATGGTGATTAATCTTTCCCAAGTACTATCTGTCATACGTTCATTGCTGCTGCGTGACTGCCGAACTAGACGGGAGACCGACGGAAGGAGACAGCCCATCACAGCAGCCGGGTCGAACTCTTGCTATCCAGCAAAGTAATTATTCTCAGTTCTTGCGGAGTTTGAGCACGAATGGCTTAGAAGCCATGGGTCATGCTTCAACATCAGTCGCAATATATGACTTTCAATTGGAGGGGCATAGCACAACGGAGTACATTATTTTTGGCATTGTGTCTACAATTCAATATTTGTATAATTACATTTATTATTTGTATAATTATCTGTTATTATTCATTTTTTTGACATCCAAGGGCACCACTGGGGCGCTATAACTCGCTTTGGTGTCAGTTTTGGAAAAAAATCACGATTCTTGAATATTTTACTTATATTACTTATATTTTACTTTTATTATATTTTTCCAAAATGGGACTTTTTTCACTGTAATAGTGACGGCAACCCTATATAACCCGCATAAATAGCCCAAATTCACGGTTACCATGGTTAAATCGGTTGCCATGGTAACCATGCGAATCTTATACCACTGCAGAGCAGAGTCACTGCAGAGCACAACACAGTACATTACAGTACTGCAAAACAGAAAGGTGCACATAAGAGCAGAGCAGAGCAGAGCACTGCACCGCGCAGCAGTGTACAGCAAAGCATAACAGAGCAGAGATGAGCACAGAAGAACACAACACAGCAGAGCACAGCAGAACACACACTCTAAAAAAGTTGGTCGATATTTTGCCCAATGTTGGGCAACATATCAACAACCCAAAATCTTGGGCAAATTCTTCCCAATAATTAGTCCATTTTGACCTGAATTAACCAACAATGTGGTAAATTAATACCAATGTTGGGTAAATAACAGTTGCCCAATTACGTTTTACCCAGAAGAGCACTGCATAGCACAACAAAGTACTTACAGCAAAGCAAAGCAGAACACAGAAGAGCAGAGCAGAGCACTGCACAACACAGCAGAGCACAGCACAGCACAGTACAGCAAAGCAGAGCAGAGCACATAAGGGCAGAGCAGAGCACTGCACAGCACAGCACAGCAGAGCAGAGCACAGAGGAGCAGTGCAGAAAAGAGCAGCGCAGAGCATGCAGAGCACAACAGAGCACAACAGAGCACAACACAACACAACACAACACAACACAACACAACACAACACAACACAACACAACACAACACAACACAACACAACACAACACAACACAACACAGCAGAGCACTGCAGAGCAGAGCAGAGCAGAAGTTGCCAGAACAGAGCAACACATAACAGCATAAAGTCAACAGAACACACCACTTCAGAGCAACAGTATGGTTTAAACAGTGGGATAATTGTTCCACATAATTTGCTGCAGTAACATAATTTTAAAGAAATTTATGTTGAAACTACATGGGTATATAATCACATTCTCCCGTCCTCCTATCATACACTCCAGACCGATAGTGTCATCTTTGAAACAGCTGATTACAGAACAGCTTTCATAATAGCCCCAGGTGCGGTGACACAAATATTAATAGGTCTCCATATTCTGTTTGCTTGTGCTATGTCGAGTTTATGGTGTGTCAATATGCGTAGGCTGGGAACGTGCCATGCAGTCATGTTTAGCATGTGATTGCCGTATAACAGTTTGTGTTCATTTGTTTCTTTGTATTAGTAGCGTCAGCATCACATACGGTACGAGTTCCTATATTTCATCATCAGTTAGGAGAACAAACGGTGATTCGCGACCATCGTCCTCCATTTTGTGTAAATGACAGCGCAGCCGTGGTGCAGCGCCACCAATATTGTGACCGTGAAATTATGGAAGTTCTATTCAACGCTTACCGTTGAATAGAACTTCTATTTTTGCGGTGCTGATCCTGTTAAGTTCTAATGCCATCGCTAAATACTATTATGTATCTATTTTGAAACAAAGCCAGGCACGGTTCTTCGGTCCTATACGAAAGTAACAGGTCATTCAAAGGTGACGTGAGGTCGGGCCCTCGCCATAAATTCACCCCCCAACTAGCGCCGGGAATTTGCCTTCAAGGTCCCGTAAAAAATTAGCGCTCCAAGCCAAGTCCAGATTTTGTCTGAACGTCGTGTCAAAAGCTTCAACAGGTTTTCTTTTACAGAAATTGTGGCAAGCGAATTGTGGCAAAAACTCCTCACAAATATCTCCAGAGACATGGCGAGGCATACAAGATATGGCTGGTACACAGTGTAACGAATTAGGTCTAACTAGGTTGACTTGATTTCATTCTCCGAAGTCATGTAACATCGCCAATAATATAATATGCGTTTTTGCATCTAGTAAGTGCTTTGAATGGGCCCAAGTAATTATCATAAGCGGCAATGAAATTATATGGCCCATAGATATTCATTCCTTTATTGCATGTATTCAGGAGCTGAACCATGTACTGTAAAACCTCGCATATTGTACCCAAATGAAAATTTATGTGAGGGTAAAGTACTTTGGCATACAGGGTGGCTCAACATCCATCAACCGGATATGGAGACTGATGACGATACATCAATTAGAACTTCTACAGAACCGTCTACTACAAACATGATACCAATGTGAATCACGATACATGTACTACTCAGTGACGGATGTGTAGACAATCTCACTTAAGTCGACTGCAAAACTTATGTTGATGATAATCAGCAGTGAACGAGGATCGTACACATTACACACGGTATAAACATTAAACATTAGATATTTATAATGTGTGTAGGCGCCTAATTGCATTTGCAACACGTTGGTCATTGTTACTAAAACTAGAGTGAGCGTATCCTTCTATACCTTCCCATCTGTTCTCCTTTACTCTTTGACCTGGTTCTGGGGAACACATCTGTAACATGTTCCGTATCGGCGTCTTCGCATTGAGGGTTTGATCCCAGCTTTGGGGTCATGCTACTTGTGTCTTTATGTGAGTGGTGATACTATGATTGCTTTAATCCTTGCTTAAGGAATTAGTCGTGAAGTAACGAGGTTGATTGCGAGGGAGGGGTTGGTTTGACACACGGTTGTGGCCCTTTAGCCCTAAGAATGATTGTCATGTCTGCAGGCTATGATTTATTGGCCCTCCCCATGAATTGTTTTAGAAGGTTCGAGAGTAGTTGCAATTATTTTCAAAAGATGTGACCTTCCGTACAAAACAGTTGAGATCTAAATTTATTTGGAAAGTAATTTTTTCTTTAAATGACTGAGCAGACGTAAAAATTCCATCGTGTTTACATTATAATTAAAATTTAAATGAACGATTTGAAATTTGTCTTTTGTTCAGCTTGGTGTTATTGATGGGAGACTTGCAGACATTGATGATATGATTTCTACGGACTTCTATTGGACGAGTTATTAAGTTTGCCAATATATTTTTGTAATTTCCATTACTCGCATTATGTCTCCTCTTTTTTAACCAAGGAAGTAGTTCCAGGGATGTTTGGTAACCAATCGGTCAGGATTGACCGCAAATTTACCTTTAATTGACCGTTTAGACTTTTGCAATAGTACTGTTTGAATTGTTATGTGCCAGACAGAAAGTCAAAGGAATAATGATAAGTTGGGATAAATAAAACAAGTAATTTATATACATAGGCTAATATACTAAGTTGAAAACACTAAAAGCTTGTCCGATTCCACGAGCAAATAGTAAACTGCAGTCTGGTATTTAGGCACTAGTCATGACAGTAATGAGTTACGTTGGCCTTACCTTCCATACCTTCCACTGCTGTGACCCGGGTTCGAATCCCACCAGTGGATTGGGTTTTCAGTCCCTGCCTAATTCCGCGGGTTTCCAAAAAAATGTCATTTTGGGGTTAACCGCCAACCTCTACAACTGAATATTGCTTCGTCGTCTTCCTACAGGTTTCTTCAGCCTTTCAATATACAGTGCTATGATTTTTTTAGCAATCTTTGGTTTCATTATCATATAGGCCTAAATATGAACATTTCCTCATTTTTATCATCACAATTGCTGAAAATACCAGAGTTAAGTTATATCTCAGACATGGAATCGAACATAACTTCTTAAAGTAAGGAATATTAATACAATGTACAATGGAGCTCCACTGTGTGCGTGACGTGAGTGAGCAACAGGTTCGCAAATTCCAAGTATATTTGTGTACAACTTTTATACATATTGATGTGTCATTCTCGAGTCAAATTCTGCAGATGAAAAGAGGCATACGAGTCGAATTTCATGACTTACCTGACAGCATCGATTCATAGTCGCTAACATCAGTGTAGAAGGAAGAAGCAAACTGCATAAGCAGGGAGGATTTGCCAACTCCAGCCGTGCCGAGCAGCACCACCCTCAGCACGGGGGGCTGCTGGAGTGCTGGCAGGTCCTTTAGAGTTAAAAACGGGAGGCTGGAGCTCCTGCCGCGGTGGCACGAGTGCTCCTCCTGCTGCTGCTGCTGCCGCTGCTGCTGGTGGATGGTCATATCGGCGATGCTCCAATGTAGCGTCTTGGCCAAGGGGGTGACGGGGGAGGCAGGCGGGTCCTTGCACGGGACGTGGGGGTCCGGGGTGTTAGCCCGCTGGTGTTGGAGAGGGGGAATGTCCCCACCCCTCTTGAGTTTCTTGTCTATCATATGGCTGGCTAGGGCAGGATCGGAAGCAGCCGAGGCGCGTCTGGCCTGTTTGTCGAGGAGTCGGGCGGCCGTCGTTACACTGTGATCCCGGTCCAGGGGAGCGGGACTATACGATGATAGATAATACTAACTCTCCCCCTTCCTCTGTGTCAGTGTCAAGAGGTTGTTAATCTCGCTATTTATGACAACCATGAATCATAGGCTGTTGTGATGATCGCCTGGCATGTCGAAGGGGTTTTCAGGGAAGATGCGTCAATTTCGTTTTACCGAGCACAACCTGGTGATTCCAGCAAGGCTGGCCGGCGAGGAATACGGTTGACTACTGAGCCCTGAGCCTCATCAGCATGGCTTAAGATTTGAAACTGGAATGAGTTAGTCCCATCTGGTGAATAGACATCGAGGATTGCGGTAGACTAATCGCATTTGCGCTCAATGGGATTTGCACAATGATACCTGAATTTACTGAGCTATCGTTGGCCTCATACAAAATAAAATCCCTCCGGTCTACCCACGTGCGCTGTTGTGTATAAAACCCGTGGCCTTAGTGAAGCGATTTTTATGGGTTTGACCGTGTGCTAAAGCGCAGGGTGTTCTAAACCAGTGATGTCCAGTACATGCACCAGGCTCACGTCACAGCGATGATGCAGCCTCGTCTGATCGAACCGTGGAATCGAATCGAATCAACCCCAGTGTATTTGCCCACTCACTATCCATCACACACAGACAACTAATACACACGTCACCCCGCCTACTGCGCATGCTCCTGTTGAATCCATGCACTAGCGGCAGATTGCGCTCACAGTATCTGCTGTGGAAACCAAACTCTGTATACTACTCCATCACTTATTGCCATCTGGCGTTAATAGGCGTTCTATCAGCCATGTAGATATTAATTTATTCATAGCATCATTACAGCTACAATTGGAAGCTGCCTTTTTTGGTTGCCATGAGAACGGGTGATGTCACTGCGACGAGATGAGCTATTAGCGATGAGTACACCGACACACCAGCCCGCATATACAACGTAATGTTGTCATGCTGTGTATTGACCTAACAGTGTGCGCGCCTTGCAAATCGTCCTCATATCAGACGAATCCATTTTGCTCCGCGGATTGTCGTTGCGACACGCGTGAATCATAATGTTGTTCAGCCTGTAAGTTGCATTACACGGCCGCAGAGTTGGCGGGAAAGCGACTTCCCGCGTCGTCATTCGACTTTACAACCTACGGGAGCTTGCTACACGCGTGGCCCGTATACAAGGCTATTTATGTAGATGATGTCATGCCAATATGAATGGCTGTATCGTCAACTTGAAGTCATCGTTAAAATCGATTGGCCCATTTTCGCAAGATACCGATCGGCTCGGGCTAAACATGGTGCTATTGTAGTCGTGTACTTAATCATCGAAGGCGTTTTTGAATATCTGGTGGGCGCGGCTCTTGATATAGACTGCAGTAAAAAATATATGATGCAAAGGAAATAGATGATAAATTACTAAGAGATAGGTTATGTGATTGCCATCAGGGAGATTAGTTTTAGAATAGGGTGTGACTCGAATTATTTCTATTTTGATAGATATAGGACGATGAATCTGAATGACTACTGGGCGAGTAAAAAATAACAAAATTTCAATTAAGAAATTCTGTATATGTTTTAAAAGCGTAATTATTAAGAACTAATTAATAGGCTTACTTAGTACAAAAACCTTTAGAAAAAAACACATGTTGCTGGCGAGTTATTGACCTTTGAACTAAGACCATCTTTTAAGAGTTCGTCAACGACTTCATTGTGACATGTTAATACTCGTCATTTCAGCAAAACAGGAAAGTTAGGCCGTGTCCAAATTACTTGGCTGCGGCTTGAAATTACACACAAGTCTATGGTTGTGGCCGCAGCCACGTCACATAGATTTGTGTGTAATTTCAAGCCGTAGCCAAGTAATTCGGACACGGCCGTACTTCTGTGTCTTACAGTTAAGTTTGACTTCTTATCCATTTTCACTTCATTCCCAATTGTCAATGCTAAGCCAACATGCTTAAAGATGTCCAAATTTAAAGCAATACCTTGTCTTCTACGTACATGGCTATTCTGGAGAAGGTTGAATATCTATAGCTTTTTCACTTACTTTTTCAGCAAATTCACTTCTAATAGTACGGTCGTCCCACACTGGCACAACCGGACAAAAGTCCCAACACCGTCCATCCCCAATAGTAATTAATTATTCAACAACTATGAATTGGATTATTTTATTAATAGAACGCTTATGACTTAAGCTTTCAAGTCAATACGCAATGCTCTTTAACGTATAATGTACAACATTTGCTTTTGCTGTAATTTTCAGAAATGAATGGATTTGGGGGTTAGTATTTTATAGCAAATACTGTAACACTGACCTGTTTAAAGTTGTGTGTGCATAGATGCTGGGAAAACAAAGAGAAAAAGATGCTGTTCTTGTACAATGGTGGTGACCTAAATTCGTTGACCTCTCTCATATTTGCTGGTACTAATTGACATTAGAAAATACACATCTGCTGATTCCAGTGGAGCTACTTAAATGCGGGAGAAAACGGGGGCGGGGGGGGGGGGGCAAAGGTCAAGAACCCTGCAAATGATTGACAAAGAAAGTGAATTTATTATCTCGCCGCAACCGTTGTTCAGCTTTGTCGCGTAACGAAACACGACGAAATCGGTACGACGTTTTCCATGATATCATGGGCACCAGTCTTCATCGGTCACAGGGACAACGTCTGAATCCAGCAGAACACATTCACGTGTTAAATTCTCGTTTTTCATCAGTCACTCTCTATGGAAAAGTTAGTGATGGTTTTGGTCGAAAGGCTTATTATGGGAAAAATTAGGGGCCATATTTGTTTATGGAAGTCGCCCAATACAAGGCTAAAACCACTCGTATGTAAAGGGCTACAACTGAGGTGGTGGGGTTTGCTACATTTTAGGCTGTACACCCTACCACCCTTTCGGTTTTCCTGGGTCCAGATCTATTTAGAGGATAAATCTTCAATAGATACCAAAGAAATTATCCCCATTTTCAGACCTATACAGACCCAGGTGGGGTAACTTCCACCGCTGGTGAGACACACTCGCCTCCCCATATATATTGGCAAGTAATTGATTTTCAGCCAAATTATGCTCATAGCTTTAAAAAATGCAACTATGAAAACTGATTGCTAAAAATGAAGTATTATAGACAGATACCAAGATGGCTGTTGCATGACTTGCAGAAATTGCGTCACAATGGTAAACGACGTCATAAAGCATTGCCAGAGCTGTAGAGTTTATATCGCTATAAGAAGGTCCATACGCCGCCATCTTGAAATGGTTTTTACCATAATGACACGATATATTCATCTACATGATTGTATAAAAATGAAGGTCATTAAATACCCTGATTGTATTAATTTCATTTGTTTACAATATTTTTACTCATGAATGTGTTCTTTTCCCAACACAACCAGTTCATAATGCAGACACGTTTCTCGCGTTGCCTCCCATGCCGTCGCTGAAGGCAACTGGTGTTAGAAATGATGGATAAAGGTGGTAGCCTTTGCATCTTGTCATAAATTACTCTAATTACACAGCGCTTGCAAGTGACACATTATGTCAAATGGGACAGAATCATGTTTGAAATATTGCCATTGTCATGCTTACTAATGACAATCTTTTGCAGTGTGTTTTAAAGGGTTCTGGTCTAGACATTTCTAAGAGGATATCCTCTCGTCTCCATTTTTGGTTCGGGTGTTGGGACAGTGTTGTGTCGTGATAGTTGTATGGGCATTTAACGTAGCCATGATGGTGTTCGGTTTGGTTCGGTTATTGTTATGATTTCTTTGTTTTGGGTTTTTCCTTTCATTTTCGGCTGTCAGTTTGTGTCACAGTTTTGTACACAATTGCAAGAATTGTCATAGCCATGTAGTATAACTAATTTATTGTCAATAAATCTTAAATATCCATTTAAATTTAGCAAGGGATAAATTTTACTTCGGGCCTATAATGTGCCTAGATGGCGTTTCCCTGCCTAAGATCATTATAAAACAGTCAGTTTTCACCATACGTAAATCCCGCAACGTATGTCTTAGTAACCTGTACATTTAAAGCACGCTGGTATTTCACGGTCCGCGCTTCAACGATGTTGGTATCGAGACGGTAATGTTTGAGCATCCTCCATGCCTTAACTTCTCGACATCTCAGGCATCCTCCTCGCGGTATCGCAATAACCGTCTCCCCGCTCGCTCTGCTAAGCACCCGATGACTGACATCATCACATGCTGGATCAGAAGACCGACGGAGAATCTAGGTCAGCAGTGACTGGCTCCCAAGTCCATGCCGTCTTCTGCCCCCACGGGTCCCGTCTCGTCATTCTGGGCCCGCACGATCCCAGTCCGTGCCGTACTCCGTGAATAATTTTGTGTCTGGGTGTATACGGCAGGGTCTCTTCGAGGGGTCCATTGTGAGGGGAACACAGTACTTTTCCGTGGATGTATCATCTCGCATTCTTTGAAAATGAGACGCCGTGTGGGACTGCGCTGCTTCAAAGAAAGATAGCAACCTGACTTCTTTGATAGGAATATAATGGAAACACTAGGATGACTAAGAGTCTAGCAATGGAATACTGGTCTGTTGCTCATCAGTGACTGGCTTTGGGTGGTATCCCTTATCTGGGGGAGATTCAATCCATAAAGCCCAGCCATGCAGCTATCTTCATATGCAATATCATTGCACAATAAACGAAGGAAATATGACACTTGAACAGCCACAGAAACGGCAAACGTGATTAGTGCGAGCGTCTGCTTTTGCCATCAAAGCAATATCAAACAGGCATGTGTATACGTCATGTAATTGCAACATAGGGGTCAATGCGTCTCGTGCAATGGCAATCTGATCAGGATCTTGGATATATTTATTGAAATAATTTCATATTGTTTCAATCATTTTAAATGTCATTTTAAAGTGTCAAATTTCATTTCTGCCCTTTTAAAGGATATATGAGTAAGATACGACCGCTTTTCATTAAAATCTTGGTCGGAAATCGATTACCTGCACTGTGATTTCCAATGTATGCAAACCTAATATCAGCCTTTCTATTTGACTGATGAAAAACAACAGTCAAAAACGAGTCACAGTTTCAGCGCTTTAATTTAAAACGCATGTCTATTTTCGGAATATTGTGCAACACTTTATTCCGCACAATAAGGTTCATCATTTCAATTTACTGACACAAGGTCTCTGCGTTGTAATATCGAAAGAGACGATGCCACCTATTTCGTCTCCGATCTCACACAAGCAGTGCAAGTTATGGGTTCCATCACCGCTGACCCTTTTGCAGTGCACAAAACCATGCAGGAATACCAAAAGACTGGGTTCTACCGGGTGGTCCTAGATGATGGAAACTCACTTTGTCAGAGATTACAACTGTACTTCTCCAAAGTATCGAAAATGCTCTTACATTATTAGCAAAGTACGGACTTTAAAGTGTATGTTGTGAAACTATCGTTGCATTTGCACATACTGTCTCCGAGCAATGGTAGGTTAAAGAGGAAGTTCAGTGCTGAGAGAAGTCTGCGTCATTTTGTATTTTTATGTAGATTGCGTATTGCAAAATCAAACAGCATCTTTTTTCTGCCATGAAATACCCAAAACGTGACTTTTGAGAGCTATTTTTATCAAGTCCCCTCTAGCGCAGCATAGCCCGCTATTGTCATTTGTTTAAAAGTCGTCGCTGCGGGCAGCAAACAATTTGACGTCATAGGACGACCCCCCCCCCCCCCTTTGTGTCTAGCACAAGGCACAAAAGGGGAGTCCTATGGCGTCGATTTGTTTGCTGCCCGCAGCGACGACTTTTAGACAAATGGCACCAGCGGGATAGAGGGGACTTGACGTAGACTTCTCTCAGCAATCAACAACATTCTTAAAGAAAGCATGTGCAAATTCGGTCTGTCAACGGAAGTCGGTTCTGGCTGCTTAACCTGAATTAAAGACCATTTTAATACACTTGAAACAAACATTGTGATTTCTTTTTCAATTTCTTTTTGTTGTGTAATGTTACGCAACAATGAACATAATCCTGCCGCTCCCTTTCGCCAATCATATTAACACAACCACCCTGTATTTAAATAAATGATAGGACCTTGTATTGATACGTTCTGCGTTTATTGAATGATAAAACCCGTAGACAAAGTGGAATTTCCTCAATTGTGCTCAGAGCATAACAACTGTATTCTTGTGACTTTTTCGAAAACCTTTCCACCACTTATGTTTAAAGGTCACATTTGTTTACAGTTTTTCTCAATCGCTTACACACGATTAGTAGATCTAAGGCCACAATAATAAGAATGGAAACGTCGTCATTCACAACCATGCATGCATTGTTCCAAACTTAAAATACTTTCAGGTTGTTTTCGAGCTAAATTCACTGCACAAACGCTTCAATGCAAATCGCTAAATACAAAAGCGTACGTTTAACACAGAATTCTTTTGATTGTACTTTGCAGTTAAATCGAAACACATTCCAACGACTTTGAAGTACATTACGTAATATTGCAATGATCCACACACATGTGTAACTAACACAATGTCTGATATGAAATAACACAAGGAGTCTTTCAGTAATCGAACACTTTTGATAGTATAAAATGACCCATGAGTAACAGGATAGAACATTATGATGATGGAGCAGGAAGCACGCAACGCAGTTAGGCCTGATGTTGGAGGCAGGAGAGGACGCGGGGGAGTGGGAATGCGAGGAGGGGTAAGGGGAAGGCGACGACGAGGAGGGGGAAGGCGACGTGCACCTACATTGTCCAACGAGATCCGTGCAACACTAATTGATCATGTAATAAACCGTGGGCTAACATTGAGAGAGGCTGGTCAGCGGGTGCAACCAAATATTCCCAAGTCTACGGTAGCTTCAATCGTTAGGACATACAGAAATGAAAATCGGTGAGCATAATGTAGGACTTTATGAAAATGTCACGCTTGGAATTGATTTTCGTGTAAATATTGACACCAAATCTGTACGTATACTTGTTTTTGCAGAATTGAGCAATTGCCTCATTTAGGAGGAAGACGTAGGCTTTTCTCCGAACAACAGGAGCAACTCATCGTGAACATGGTGCTGGAAAACAACGTCATCCGTCTCAAAGAAATTCAACAACGGATTACAGAGGACCATGACGCATTTCAAAACATTGAAAGTGTCAGTTTGACGACCATCGATCGTGTCTTGAAGCGACATCGAATAAAAATGAAACAAGTGACCAAGGTCCCGTATGAGAGAAACTCTGATCGGGTGAAGGAGATGCGGTGTCTATATGTGCAAGTAAGTTCACCTGTGCAGATGACAGTATGCTTGGGCACAATACATGGTGCACAGAATTTACTTCTGTATTTTCATGTTGTTCTTTTTTTTTTTTACATACAGACAATACTGGAGCTTGATGCGGATGAGAACGCAAATGAATACATCTACATAGATGAAGCCGGTTTCAATCTGAGCACGAGAAGGCGGAGAGGTAGAAATGTCATTGGTCAGCGAGCTACTGTTGACGTCCCTGGTCTTCGTGGTGGAAACATATCGATGTGTGCCGCCATTTCTAGAAATGGCGTACAAGCCCATAATGCTAGATTAGGCCCGTATAACTCTGAAAGACTGATCGAATTCTTAGATGGGTTTTACGACACACTAGTACCCAACGAAGATACTCATTATATTATCGTGTGGGACAATGTGCGTTTCCACCACTCTGTCGCTGTGCGGGAATGGTTTGAGGCTCATGCACGATGCACTATGGTTTTCCTCCCACCATACTCCCCCTTCCTAAACCCAATCGAGGAATTTTTTTCATCATGGCGGTGGAAAGTGTATGATCGCAGACCATACGAGCGGGTCACTCTTTTGCAAGCCATGGAGGAAGCATGCGAAGACATCCAAGACGCAGCATGTCAGGCATGGATCCGCCACGCAAGACGGTTTTTCCCCCGATGTTTGGCGAGGGAAAATATTCGTTGCGACGTCGATGAGAACTTGTGGCCGGAAAGAAATGATCGACATGATAATCCATGAAGACTCTTGTCTCGTAGCCCATCAAACTAACGGCGTTTATATATTCACACACTACGCCATAAATTGTTATTTGATCGTCCTGCCTTTGTTTTATATTGGTTGTTCTGTTCGAGCATCACAATAAAATGAAATTAACCCATGTGCGTACGATCAATATATATTTCTGCGTGTTCATATTAGGACATGGGTGTTAGAATGATTACTGATACTGGTTAGTCATTTGGCGAAAGTTTGTCTGATTTTGATGCAAGTCTGAGCTTTTGTAAACTGTTTATTTAGATTTACAACCAGTGTAGCCTTTTGACGACGATATTTGATGTTTAGCACACCGAATAGATTGATTGATTGCATGTGTTAAATGTTTAGGGAAAGGATACAGTTTTCTAGTAATTGTGTGTAAGCGATTGAGAAAAACTGTAATATGTACAGACAAAGTATAAATACTTTTGGGAAGTATGTAACATTTTCTATCAAACGTGGGTTCGCATCATATTGAACCATCACTTTTTCATCATTGTTGAGTACGGTACTCTGCCAGCGGCGATGTCCCCCCAGCCTCCTTGGTTTGTCCAGAGGGGAGGAATCTGTCGGTGAAGGATGAAGTCTTGCTCCTCTGTGGTTCGGCGGCAAATGTTACAGAAAGTTGATTGATACTGAGCAGCTGCTGATGATATATTGGGAGATGGTTTGTTTACAATAAATAAAGAGTAAAATCTTGTTCACCTTAAAGTCGTCTAGTGAGTAATGGTGAGCTCTTCCTATGCATTGACAAACGATTGATTGTCCCCCTATATTCGTAGCTTATCCATCTTTTGAGTTTTCAAGTGCCTTAAGCAAATGTAAATATCTCGTACCAATCTGCTTCATCAATTGATAAATCTTGTCGTTCCTTTGTTTATCCATTCAGAAGTTCATGGTTGATTTTTAGAATTGCACCGACTTGTATTTTCACTCTACCATTAGCGCTTACTTACCTCATCTACACAAGCCCCATGCAAGGGGTTTCCACAAAAGAGAGAAAACAATTAAAACAAAATCAGTGATGTTTCAGTGAAATACATCAGAATTAAAACATAAAAACCTGAACCTGAAAGGAGTTCTTTGCGAAAAGGAAATATTGCATGCGGAAAATCTTTGATGTCGTCATAATGTATTTTAAGAAACCGACGCTCGATTTGTCTGTCGTCGATGGGGCGCTGTTATTGTCATGACATGACGTCACAGGTCACCGTGTTTTCAATCAGGTCAATCAGGTTTACAATGAGAGAGAAAAATATAGAAGTATTATGCCTGGACTCAGTGTTAGTCTTCTCTCAAGGCAGGTTTCTTTCTGAAGGTTGGCCGCAATGACCGAGTCTTGAACTGCCAAGTGCCCGCCAACCCACAAACTACATGCAACCTGCACGATATATCAAAGCTAAAGATGTTTAATTGTGGATGATCTTACATCTTGCGGATGCGAATTCCATTTACGCTGCCTGCGAGGTCTCATGGCAAGGCAGCTCTTGTCAAATTTAGTCGGGGGTCAAAGGCAAGCTGAAAATATTATTTGTCTGTGTTTCTTTTTGCTCCACGGTGATCATTTAAAGTTAGCATACAACGTTTGCTGTAATTTTCTGAAATGAATGGATTTTGGGGGTTAGTATTTTATACTGTAACACTGACCTGTTTAAAGTGTTTGTGTGCATAGATGCTGGGAAAACAAAGAGAAAAAAAATGCTGTTCTTGCGGTCTGGTTTCCTGGCCCTTCAGAAAAAACGGAGAAGTCAGGGAATTATTAGGTCGGGGAACTAGACAAGCTGGCTTGCATGTATAACTAATTGCCAAACAAAATGTAGACTAAAGTTGGTAAATTGGGGATACATTTGAAAAAGGCAGTTTTTCCAACGACGGTAGACCGACCATCGCTGGAAATTGATGCAAAAAGTCTACCTTTCTTGAAAATGACAGCACATCAGGTGCCATGATTTCACAGCATTTTTGAGATTTACTTATAGTCAAGAAGGGTATTTCATTTTGTTTTAATGACAAGAATGAAACAATAATATACATTTATATTTAAATGTAGAACATTAATGGAAATGATTGCGTATGTAATAGGAATGGAATACTTAAAATATCACAAGCCAGAAAAGAGGGAATTAATGGTCGTACAAAAACACAGTTTGTTTTTACTGAACCGGGGTGGGGGTGAGTCGCGGGGAAATGTGTATTCAAAGCGTTGTCTGGTGTTTTCTGTGTATCATCTTTTGCGATTTTCTTTTGCCTGTTGAACACCATTGGAATCCTGTGTAGGATTTGGCTAGGTAATTGTCTGCTAGTTGCTTTTTCAGGTTGAATTGTGCTGTTATTATTTGTTTATTACAAGTTTTTATGTGATTTTTTTTAAGCAACATGTTGGCTTGAATTGTTTTAAATCTTACCTTATTTTTAAGTTATGTATTTTGCTATTTATTTTAATTTCTACATAAATCCAACCTGCCTGGTAGCCAATAAATTTGACCTACCTCTACTTTACCTTAAAACTGGCGGCATAGATGAAAATATTCCGTTATGAGCAATTTTCAATATTCATCAAACTCTTACATTTTAATTGTCACCTTTTCACCTGCATGAGTATCGAGAATATTTCGCACGTGGAGATTTCTTACTTTATTTCTGTACAGTTGTCTTAAACGTTAAAGGGCCACTTACTTTATTTCTGTACAGTTGTCTTAAACGTTAAAGGGCCAAAATCTCTCTTCTTTAAGTATTTCTACGGAAAAAGCATTGCAACGATTTCGTTTGGACCCAGATATTGTTCATTAACAGAAATAAATTTCGATAATGTGTTATCTTTGAAAACAATGTTATAACCTTGACCCATTGCGCTTATGTTACTACCAATGCAGGTATGGGAATGTGTGGCCGAGCACTTTAACAGGGTCAATTCTTCCTTGGTGTTTAATTGTAGGAAAACAGCAATTTTGGATTTTGAACACCGACACTAGTGTCGTTAAATTCTGTTGTGGTGTATATTTAGGGCTATCACAATACCTACATTTTATAACAAAATAACACAAATTTTGGTGTTTCATTTACCGTAAATTGCGGTGTACAGAACCCTTCTGAATGGACGTCATCCAACCGATTGTAAATCTAGTTGCAGGTGTTATTTTAACATCCAATTAATTGAAATATAGGTTTTAAGGATCTAACACCACAATCTTGCAGTGTACATGCTATAACGTATTATGGTTTTTACCTCTGTCCTTGGACATCTGTTTTGTATGCAAGGATTGAAATTGTGCTAAAGTGTCTTGAAATAAATGGTCATACAGTACATGTAATGGGCTGCATGCGCGCAGACATGGGTGCGGTGTTCGTGTAGAACATCAAGTGTTCATCAAGTGAAATATTTTGAACATTGCTAAGGCGCTGGTGTTGTATCGAAACTATATGCGGTATCTTGATTGAATTAATGGTTCAGTATAAATATGGATTCTATTTTTTGTTGTTGCAGTGAACCTCTGTTTGATGCAAAAGTTGTGCTTGTAGACGGGTCAATTTATTGAGAGAAAAAAACCCAACTCCCAAAAAATTGCAACCAAAGGTTTTTTAACGGTTTTTAGTAGTACATCAGGAATAACATACTAAAAATCTAAGAAAATCGGAAGTCCGGAAAGCTGTTATTTTCAAAATGGCGTCCAAGATGGCCGCCGGTACCTAAAAATAGCCATAAATCATTAATTATCCATCCTATGTAATTTTGGTGTCTACCCCCTAGTTTCAGGGGTCAACAAATCTATTAAGACTACTTTAAATGTCATTGCGTAATAAGAAAACCGAGAAATCTAAGATGGCGTCCAAAATGGCTGCCAATTACACTAATGGTTACAAGTGAATAACTGCTTACATTATGGCTGTAATTTGGATGTCTATCCCTCGGTTTTAGGGATTAGAAAATCTACTATGATCAGTAAAGGTGTCATTGAGTAAAACTTGAGTAAAGTTGGTACACTATGAATCCAAGATGGCGTTAAAGATGGCCGCCAATAAGACTAAAATGTATACGAAAGTCATTTACTATTTACTTTATAGATGTAATTTTGATGTCTGCCGCTAGGTTGTAGGGTAAAAAATTATGAAATTAAGACCAGTGCAAGTATCAATCAGTAATCAGTCAACGTAAAAATCCAACTTGACATCCAAGATGGCCGCCAAAACTCTGAAAAGGCTAACGATCTCGTGTTATTCTTGTTAGATCTGTAATTGAGGTGTGTACTCTTAGATTGTCAGGATCAAAAATTAGATTTGCGTTGAATAATCGGGTTCTCAATAAATATATGATGGCAGTCCTACGGGTCGTTTGTCCTACAGGTTGTTGGTCTTATTGTCATCCGCGATGACAGACAAGTTACCGGGTACGGTTAGGGTTAGGTACGTTTGAGTAAGAGTAGGGTTATAGTTAGGTATACGTTTGGGTAAGGCATAAGCGTAGCAAGGTCATTCTTATTGTGGGGTAGACGTGAAAAGGGACACTCGATATATCGGGGGAAGAGAGGGCACTAACATTTTTAGGGCACAGGGAGCACTAACATTTTTCAGTGGGGGCACAGGGGGTCACTATAATTTCTAGTAATGGCACACTAGGGCCAGCAGCATGATGGAAATAATTTTAAGGTTGCGTTGATTGTGTACTTACGGGCCTCGTTCCTAAAAGAGAACAAAATCCACTTTGAAGTTATTGGACTTACCAAACTAGCTTGTGACATAAAACACCAACAGGTATGTTGTAGATAGAGGGCAGGGTGTTTATGTTTTAGTGGGATGGAAATTGTGGGGTAAAAAAAGCATAAAAAGGGCACTCTAAAAGTATTGGGGGGGGGGGAAATATCCTGGTTAGGGTTTAGGTGTATCTGGATACACTTGTTCATTCCGACACGGTTCATTGGCCCTATGGGTCGTGTACTGATCTGAATGAATAGTAGGTTGCTTCTGCTTAAACTCATTTTTAAACCTAAACGAAGTGTATGAAAAGTCGAAAAGAACAAACCGTTATCGGTCTTATATGTCGGATCATTAGTCCTATTTCCATCTGCTTTGAAAGACGACTGGTTAGGGTTAAGTTTATTTAGGTAAGGAGTTAAGCTTAGGGTTAGAGTATATCTGAATACAATTCACTAGTCCATTCTCACGGGTCGTTGGTCCTACAGTTCACAGACTGTAGGACCAGCGACCCGTAGGAACAATGAACCATAGGACCAACGACCTCACGACCCGTAACTTGTTACTTTTAGATTTATTAATAACCTGATTAGCCAACTCTATGGTAATCTGAATGTTCTTTGTGTAGTTTTGACTTCCCAGCCATTTTAGTGTAATGGCGGCCATCTTGGATGCCTTCTTAATTCTAAGGCTACCTAATTACTTAATAACACTTTTACTTGTGTCAATGATTTTCCTGACCCCTAAAACAAACTTTTAAACTAAACAATGATATCTCTATTCTCTATTGTGAATAGTAACTCACTTCCGGTCATTTTAGGTAATTTGCGGCCATTTTTTACGCCATCTTGGATTTCTAGGTTTCCTGACTGCTGAAGGACATTTTAACTTTTCTTAATGGATTACTTGACCCTCAAAACCAGGAGATATACACCAAAATTACATCTCTAGGATGGATAATAAATTATTTATGGCTATTTTTAGGTAATGGCGGCTATCTTGGACGCCATTTTTAAAATAACAGCTTTCCGGAAGTCCGATTTTCTTAGATTTTTAGTATGTTATTCCTGATGTCAAATACTACCAAAAACCGTTGAAAAACCTTTTGTTGCAATTTGTTTGGGTAAAACTGTATATTGACCTGACTATTGATCATTTCCATGATCCAATGTGTGTCAATACAGTACGTAGTACTTCTGATCCCACATTTTTGGGTTTAAACCAGAATAGCTTTTCAATAATTATCGCGTTGATTTTAACTGTAATTTTCATCATTCACTTTCTATTGGAAAGTTTCTAATGGTTTGGCACTCATGGCTTATTTCGGAGCCAATATTGCAGGTTTTTCGATTTGCAGCCAGGATTTGTCATTTTGTGAAAATTGTAAGAAGTATTATAATCTTACATGTTAAAAATGAAGGCGATGATTAAACCTGACAGTTAAAATGAACGTGTTTGTTTCCATTTAATTACTTTACATAACACCATTGGGCTTATTCGCTATCGTTGTTATGCAAAGAAATTCGAAATACATCTTTGCGCTATTCTTTTCTTCATTCAGACGATTCGAATGATATTGAACTTTCAAAATCAATTTCTCCAAAAGCAAATTATATCTGTTCTTCCGGCTTTACGACTGAAAACAATGTGCGGGTTCGGAGCTTTCGTTTAGAGCGTGGACATTCCAAATGAGTTTGCTGCATGCAAGCAAGCAACAACCAAGTATTGCGCTGTAACCCATGACAAGCGCCGTATCTCGTAATCCGTAAACACTCGATGTTCGTGCGGTCGAAAACGTGCAGATTGAAGGAGAAAAGCCTTGTAAATAAATAACCTGGCGCTAAGAAAAGAATTCGCTGGAAACAAGGCTCTTGGCTTAGGCCTAATTACAGCCGAACTCCTATCACCAGTTTTCAATCTGACTGTGTGCGACCTAAAAATATTTCGGGATGGGTGTATTCAAACGATTTTGTGTGTGAATCTAGTACGCTTCAGCCAGAGCCATAACCTTCAGTACGTTAGGAATGCAGGTGCACATTGTACGTAGTGGCCGTTTGGAAAAAGCCACAGAAAGTAATAAGGTACAATTTTTCTCGCGAAAGACATGAACAAAATTACTATGGGAATTTCAACCCTCTTACTGTTACTACGGTATGCAGACCTGTTTGCTGGGGGCGGGGGGGGGGGGGGGCGGGGGTTCTCTCCCCCCCTGCTCGGTGACGAATTCCGCTCAGAAATAAAACAAAATCCGCCCACAAAATCCACACGACCCCAAGAAGAATTTCAGAAAAAATAACTCTCGCCTTTGAGTTATAAACAAGCGTTTTGTTCAATCAAGCAATCCCGGCGTCCGACACTTAAGCACTTCGTAGTACGTGGCATGTGTTCACAATGTTGCGCATAATGCTTTGACGAACTCCCAGTCTCAATCAGGGGACGGGCGTGGCATATTGTGTCTGTTTTAGGTCCATATTGAACAGAAAATGGAGAACAGTCCAAAAATGTTGGTTCCCAACACCAAGGACATCCTGGTTGTAACCGACCATTTTACGCGCTATGCCCAGGCTTTCCCAACGAAGAACCAGACATCGCGTACCGTAGCCAAGGTGTTGTGGGAAAACTACTTCATCCACTATGGGTTCCCGGAACGGCTACACTCTGACCAAGGGCGAGATTTCGAGTCGCGACTCATCAAAGAGTTGTGTGCTGTCTCCGGGATCAAAAAGACCAGGACCACGCCCTATCATCCTCAAGGGAACGGCCAGTGTGAGCGTTTTAACCAGACGCTGCTCAGCATGCTTGGCACCCTTGAGGATGAACAGAAGAAGAAGTGGAGACTCCATGTTGGCCCCTTGGTGCACGCCTATAATTGTACCAAACATGCGTCCACTGGTGTCTCTCCGTATTTCTTAATGTTTGGCCGTGAAACCCGCCTGCCCATTGACGTCCAGTTTGGGTTGCCCGGGCAACAGAGTGGCGAAACCCACGGCCAATACGTTGTCAGTTTGAAGGAGAGACTCCGGCGAGCCCATGAACTCGCTTCGGCCGTCATGGAGAAGACAGCACAGCGGTACAAGGCCAGATACGACAAGGCAGTACGGGACAATGCACTCCAGGAAGGGGACCGAGTTCTCGTCAGAAATGTCGGCCTTAAAGGGAAACACAAACTTTCCGACCGCTGGAGCAAGATTGTCTACCGAGTGACACGGAGAGTGAGCCCCGACATGCCCGTCTATGTAGTTAGCCCGACTACTGACGATGGCCCAAGTAGGACTCTCCATCGTAACATGTTACTTCCATGTGGATTCCTCCCCTCAGATGATGGGACACCCGTTGAGAAGGTGCGACCCCAGCCTAAGCCTCGGCGCAAACGCCCTGTGAGACGGCCACTTCCCGACCCTGTGGATGATATGGCCGACGCCCTGGACTCTGACATCTCAGACGACAACTTTTATGTTCTTCGTCCAATACCAGCCCCACGACGGTCAATTTCCCTCAACCCAGGAGCCCAAGCGTTTGTTCCTGCGGTAGCCCCAGCAGAGTCCATACCCCCTACCAATGAAGTGCCAATTGAATTGTCCATATCAGAACACAGCGAACCTGCCCAAGGTTCACACGACTCAAACTCTGAAGAGATAATTTTATTAGCTGACAATTCTACTTCAAGTTCTGCTTCAAATTCTTCCCCTGATTCATCTCCCCTTGACGATGAAATTGGCGAAGAGGCACAGGAGGAAGTGAACCCTGAGCCCCAAGTACCAGCATCAGATGACGTCACAGATGAACCAGACACTGATCCAACCGTGAGTTCTAGACCTGTGCGCAACAGGAGGCCGCCTCAATATTATGGTTTTGAGGCATCTAAAGCCAAATTACTCGAGCAACACCTAGCTATGCAGCAGAAAGCCTTAGAAGTAACGAATAATCTTCTAAGTGCTATGTGTACATAGGAAACATCACCTGCCTGTGATGGGCCATGTCGTGGACGCCATGGTTTAAGGAGGGGAGAATGTCAGCCCCTGTTAAAATTCCCCCTTACTGCCATTTTAACACTTGGTCCGACAGGAAAAGTTCCCACGATTTCGAAGCATGGTCCACCTCTATGTTCCAGTAAATTTAATTAGCACCCAGTAGCAGATTTTACCCCTAAGTTGACCAAGTCCATATGTGGCTAAGACGACCCCTTTGTCTCAACACAGATAAGTAATTGACCAGATGGGGATGTGGCCAGAGAACCCAGCCAACATGGCTACATTTTATGCCACTGGCTAAAACTGTTATGGCTGTCTGCCATTTTATGACCATGTCTAACACGTGTAGTCAGTAACTTTCTGATTGGCCACTCTCCATCCCAAGGTGGAATATCTGCCTGGTTTCATAATTTTGACCAATGAGATTGTTCCACCGAAATGGGCAGAGCGCGTGGTCGAAGAATAATGTTCCCCCCCGATTGCCGGCTTCTCATCACAAGCGATTCGGACCTCTGGTGAGAAGGCTGTTCAGATTGAGTGCCCGTTTACACTATTAGGAACGTTGTACTTTCCCTAAAGTCGTTTCTAATGATAGCCATTCTCACCCTCACCATTGTGCTCTGCTGATACAGGTAAGCCTATTTTCATTGTATAAAAGAAGTTTGTATTCCCTATTACCATTGACTTATGTGCAGGACACTTTGTATTTTGAATTATGTTGACTCGGTTTGAGACAATCTCAAGATGGGTGGAACAACCCCAATATGAGTATATTGAGTCAGCATTCGTTTGCCTTCAGCTATTAACCTTTTTTGCCTTGTACCCTGTATTTACTTGTATTATATTGCTGATATTTGGTCGACTCTTGACCGATGTCACTTTTGCTGTTATTTATTGACCGAAATTATCATGTTCGGTTTTGTATTTCATTGATTTCCCGATAGTATTGGAAGATCCATTTGTGATTGCCGATTACCATTCTGTTATGACTGCAGTATTCACTTAAATCGGTCACTATACTCTCAGTCCGTGTACAATTATATTTTCCTCTTGGTTGATTTCCGATTACTTTGAATATTCTTGTTGCATACTTTTTTATATGATACCTCGTGGCCTAAAACTTCGATCATTCGTATGACATGACCAATAATTCATACATGCACGTTTTTCCGTAAATTAACTGGTCTTGTTCACGAGATTTCCAATATTTTGATTGTCTTCCAAATTGTGTGTGTAGAGGCCTACACATTACCTTCCTTTTCTGTTATGTCCCGTGACATCCTGCTGACTATTAATTGTGTACAGCGAGTGTGTACCAACCACATGGAACTTGCCCCAGGATGACCTTGAGTAAGGTTACCGCAATGCGCTATAGGCCAACACAATTGGGTTTTGGCCAAGTCAATTATTCCCTGATGTTTTGATTAGCATTTTATGGTATTTACCACTGTGCGGAGTACTGACCGTGGTTATCATGTTCTGGGTGAACTTTCGATCAATGTATAGTTAGCTGAAAGTATCATTCCACTGGAAATGTGTTCTGGGCGAACATCCCAAAAAGATATGCAGTTTGACCTCTTTCCTTTTTTTGTAAGCATTCTTTTAAGCGTTTCATATTTTAGTTAGAGATATTGCTTTTAGATTTTTAGTTCTGTATACAAATATGTTGATCCTCGATAATTCAGAAAGCGATTAAGACCTCTGGTGAGAAGGCTGTTCAGATTGAGTGCCCGTTTACACTATTGGGAACGTTGTACTTTCCCTAAAGTCGTTTCTAATGATAGCCATTCTCACCCTCACCATTGTGCTCTGCTGATACAGAGAGTACTTTCCATATAGGTCATGCTTTGGGGAGCCGACCCGGTTCGCCTCCCCACACACCTGTCCCATTCCCCTGTTCGTGATATCATCGGAACTCGGTTTGTGTGCCTGAACCCTGATCTTCGGACTCGGAGCCACCCCCGTGTCAAGCCTCAGTCAAGTCCATCAAGCCACACCCAAGTTCTGATGCAAGCGCCAGAAAACCCAGCTAAGATCCATAACCTGTATTTATAATATGATGTATTTGCCATTTTGTTTCTAATTGAATTATCGTGTACCATATCAGTGCTAATCCTAACTGGATGAACCCTTGTTTATTTAGTAATTCCTGTGCCTATTCGATTCAAGGTACTTCTTTATTTTACATTTTTCGGATTGAGTTTATTGCTCATGGATGTAGTCAAATTTTAATTATTGTTTAGCGATTCAAGACATTCATTCAATTGGGATTACTCACTGATTTGGCTTCTGAACTGAACTGCACCATTTGATTTATTTCTTATCCTCAATTCTATTGTTGTATGCACTGTATATTTTTTGTGATGACCTTGGGGTGATGAATATTGAATTACAACATTTTATCCCGAGAAAGAGGATCAACGTAATAACTTGCTGTCCGTGTGGATTTATTTCTGAGCAAAGTTCCTTTAACAAAACTACGAACCTAGCAGGAACCCATTAAACGTTGGGACAACCTGTGACAGCATCATCTCTGCCAACAGTTCAACAGTCCATCTTTCCTGAAGGATAGAAATACTCCTCCAAAAACGTCAAGAAAAGGAGATATTTCCAGCTCAAAATCGTCTCCACGCGACGCTGACTTCGCAAACAAGAGGAGTAATACCTTGTCCGCAATTGCGCCCTCTGTTGATATACGTTCAATATGTGACAAGGTATGGGGCCCCGGCGAATCACGGCACCTGAAAACTTGGTCAACATCACATAATTTTTTCGTATAGTATTACACCAGAATGCATACTTTTGATTCATAAACTCTAAAGGTATCATGAAAAAAATCAAGAAAGGTTTTGTCCGTCTCGTCGTTTTGGATTTCAGTGAACCACTACCAGTATTCTTATTTTCATTGTTAACACATTGGCATAACTGTCACCTTTAAATCACGTTCTTTCAAAATTTCCATATGATTTGAGGCATAAATTGACAGTCCGAGAACGTTCAACTTGGAGGCGCTGCATGCCCCCACAACCGGAAATCTACCAAGAACGAACTGCATCCCCAATGTGATATATTCCTATTTTGTCTGATGGTCCCTGGAACAAGCTGTCGTCCGGCTCCAAACTCAAGAAGTCAATACATACTAATTGCATTGGTGCATTAGTTTGGATAGATACTAGGGGTGCAGATTTCATGGCTCGACGTTTTCGGCGGACGCACCGTTCACACGTTTGGCATTTGTGCTCAACGTCGGTCGTCATATTCGGCCAATAAAATCTGGAACGGGCGAGGTCAAGTGTGCGCTCAAAGCCAAGATGGCCGACGTCATCATGAATGCCACGAAGTGCTGTGGAGCGGTGGGTCTTAGGAACAACTAGCTGAGATACCTCACGACCACCACTTGATGTACACCTTCGATAGAGAACCCCGCCTTCAAGGGTCAACTTGTCCCAGTGACGAAGAAGAAGTTGGGCCTCTTTCAGCAAGTCTGTTCTCTTGCCTCCTCGGGGATTCTCTCCATCTTTCATACACCGGACAACTTGGTGTATGGCCTCATCTTCTTCTTGTAGTTGTCGCCATCTTTCCTGGCTCATCGCCGGCAGTGCAGTCTCGCCAGACAATAGGGAGATGAACTCGGGGGGTACGGCTTGTGGTGAGTCTGTAAGACTTTCTACGAGAGGCGGCTCGTCATCGTGGTTAGTGGCTGTTGCTTCATGTGCCAGCATGCTAACACTGTGCCGTTGGCAAATAGCTTGGAACACATCTCGGGAGCAGATACCGTCTTCGCTATTCATACGCTCGCGGAGTTGAGAGATCTTCCTCTCTGTCTCTACCGACTCATCATCCACTGTTGGGGGTGGCTGGGGTCTCCGTGACAACCCGTCCGCATCAGCATTCTTGTTGCCAGGCCGATACTTGACAACGAAATCAAAGTTGGCGAGGGCAGCTAGCCAACGGTGACCTGTGGCATCGAGCTTGGCGGTGGTCAATATATATGTCAGGGGGTTGTTGTCGGTGAGAACTGTAAACGAGCCGCCATACAGATAATCACGAAATTTCTCCGTTACGGCCCACTTCAACGCTAAAAACTCCCATTTGTAGGCTGGGTAATTTAACTCACTCTTGGACAACCCGCGGCTAGCGTATGCAATGACATGAGGTTTGCCATCTTTTCCTTCCTGATAGAGGGCGGCGCCGAGACCAGTCCCACTCGCGTCGGTGTGGAGCATGAAGGGTTTCTGATAATCAACAAAACCTAACACGGGTGCAGTCGTTAACTTCTGTGTGATGGTCTCAAATGACGCCTGGCACGCCGAGGTCCACAGTTCACCGAAGGGCTCGTTGGGACTGCGAAGTTTAACTCGGTGTTTCCTCTTCGTTGTCTTGCCACGATGCCGCTTCGTCAAGTCACAACCCGCAGTTAACTCGTTTAGGGGCCTGGCAATTGACGAATAATTCTCCACAAAACGGCGGTAGTAACCAGTGAACCCTAGAAATGATTTCAACTCCCGTGCTGTATTGGGGACAGGCCACGACCTAACTGCATCTATCTTGCAGGGGTCGGTACTCACACCTTCAGCAGAAATGACGTGACCAAGACACTTTACCGACGACTGGAAGAACTTGCATTTTGACGGGCTAAGTTTTAGCCCGTACCGACGGAGACGCTCCAATACTCCAAGTAGACGCTCTTCGTGTTCTTCTGCGGTTTTGGCAAAGACAATGATGTCATCGAGGTAAACAAAAACACCATTGTGATGGAGATCGCCCATACACTTATCCATGAGGCGCTGGAAAGTGGCCGGTGCATTAGTGATACCCTGCGGCATACGGTTAAACTCGTAAAAGCCCAGAGGGCACCAGAAAGCCGTCTTGTGCTTGTCCTCTTCTGCCAACTCAATCTGATAGTAGCCTGACTTCAAATCGAGGCAAGAGAACCATGACGCACCATTCATAGCGTGGAGGGTGTCTTCTATTTTGGGGATGGAATATTGGTCACGCACAGTTCGAGTGTTGAGTTTTCTATAATCTATGCAAAGACGGAGGTCGCCATTCTTCTTCCTCACAAGAACAATAGGAGAGGCAAACTGGCTTTCCGAGTCGCGTATGATGCCTTTACCTTGAAGGTCTTTCAAGTGTTGCCTGGCATCGGCATAGTCGGCAGGAGGAATACGGCGACAATTTTCCCGGAAAGGTGTCTCGTCAGTCAGTCGGATCTTGTGTTTCACTGACGCAGTACAGCCGATGTCTAAGTCGTCTTGAGAAAAGACATCGACACGGCGGCGCAAGAGTGCTGTGATCCGACTGATATCTTCTTCAGGGAGGGGTGACCCTTCAAAATTAAACTCAACACTCTCGCCAGCGGGACCGGACTGACTGAAATTAGGGGTAGATGGAGACTCCTCCTCTGAGGGGAACGGAAGTTTTTCAGCTATGTCTGAGACAGAGGCAAGTTGACAACGTGCGGGGACCGTGATACTTTGAAATGACGAATTAGCCAGAACTACTTTAGTTTTCACTCTCCTCCCTGCAGATAACTCGACCAGGCTGTTTCTCACAGTGATGCCATTCGGGAGCTGAGCCGAATTTCCCTGCTCGACGAGAACTTCACGTCTGGACCGGGGATGGTTGTGAACCTGACCTGTCACGTGCACTTCTTCACCTGGCCCGATGGTAACAGCCCTGACGGATTTTATGGTACTCGAATTACCAGTAGACGGAGAAGTCAGGCAACACTTATATGCCGTCTCCCATACACGGTCGACCGAGAGTTTCCCAATGAATTTCTTTCCAGCCTTTTCCTCACATGCCCGCAACATGCCGCGCACGACACTGGTGTTAGTGCCAACAAGCAAGGGGACATCATCCATTCCTTGCCGATTAGGGCACACAAGGGCTAGGGTCGTGACCTCCTGTTGTGTTCCTGCGGAGCTGGCCGGAAACTTGAGGTTCAACTCGATGTAGCCCTGGTATGGCACCGGTTTTCCAGCCGCACCTATCACCGCGAGGTGTGACAGGGGTCGTAGCTGACGATGAGGCAGATGGCGGGCGTGAAAACCTGCAGATACACAAGTGACCTGTGACCCAGTATCAAGGAGACACTTGGAGGCGTGTCCATCGATGAAGACAGGGGTAATGGGCTGTTCACCGACGACACCCGGGGGGACATCGCTGACATACTTGGAAGAAGAACCTTGATAATGTATCTCAGCACTTGTGTGTTTCACTGGACCCATTGGGCGGTTTGGGGCGGTTGTCGGATCCACTACAGCTGCCCGCTGTCGTTTCCCGACTTCTTTCCACTCACATCTCTCGCCTGTCGAGCCATCATCTTTTGCTGGACTAGGGGGGCGTTCTTCTGGGCCTCACAAGAGTCCATCCGGTGACCGTCCTCGCCACAGTTGTAGCAGAAGATTACGGCACGCTGACGAGGACGGGGCATGGCAGTTGAAGAAGACTGACGGTGCGGGGATCCTTGCCCTTTGAAGAAACCGTCCAAACGCCTGTGGAGGCGGTCTACAGCCTGGCGCAACTCTTCAATCTCATTGGGTGTATCAGGGCCCACAGCTGAAGTGGGATGGGCAGATACGGCCTGTATCATAACTTTCTTCGAAGGAGACTTCTGCGACGTGGTCCTCCGTCTATCTGACTTCTCTTCTAACCTTTCCTCGGTAACCCGAACGTCACGGAGCAGCTCCAGTATGGTGGGCGGGTCATTCTTCTTCGCCTGCAGCTGGAGTGTATGAAGGAGTGGGTCATTGAAGAGGCAACCGCGTTGGAACTGGCTACATAGGATCGCATGGCTGCTCTCCTGCGTCACACCACTCGCCTCAACTACTCTCGTCAGCATCGTGTGAAGGCGCAAAAGGTACTCCGATGCCTTCTCCCCCTCACGCTGATACTCGCAACGAAACGTGGTCAACAGTTCATCCCCATCTGCGGTAGAGCCATAAGCCTTTCCCAAACAGTCCAAATACTCTGTGGCCGACCCAGACTCGCCGACAGCCCAGGCCACATCCAAGGCTGGAGGAACTAAGGACTCGGTGACCCTGCTCTTCTTCTCGGCCTCTGAGATGGTCTCATCCTTGAGAAGTTGCCTTGCAAGCCGCCGCCAGTTCTCAAAGTCGAGTTCGCCAGCGGGGATAGGTGTCCGACCGGAGAACAATCGTAACCGTCTGTACGATCTGCTGGCAGACTGTTTTTCCACGACATGGACAATGGCGGGTTTAGGAGGGGAAGAAGAATCGATCTCTGGGGGGTCTAGGCTAAGGGATCCCTTAAGGTCCTCTAAGGTCATATCATGTGAGGACAAAAAATCCTTAAGGGCCTCATTGAACTCCATTGTGCTCAGCTGGTACAGGTCAAAGGTTATTACAATGATAACACAATAATACACACTGCAATTGCAATAAATTGCAACAACAAAATGTGGAAAAAATACAAGCACAATGAAAACAAACGGGTTAAATCATAACACAAATAAAGCAAATTCAAAGAATCAACAATGATAATATCAACAACAAAGAATAAGGATCAACATATCGTGAGCTTCCGCTAATTGATTTTGGAATTTCCCTTCCGTCACCAAAAATAAAAAAACCGAGCGTACATAAAAATCAACCAAATAGCAAAGGAAATCAACAAGGGAAATAGAATTGAAAATTGAGCAAATCCGGGAGGTGCCTCCAAATTTATGTCACAGGTTGTCCCAACGTTTAATGGGTTCCTGCTAGGTTCGTAGTTTTGTTAAAGGAACTTTGCTCAGAAATAAATCCACACGGACAGCAAGTTATTACGTTGATCCTCTTTCTCGGGATAAAATGTTGTAATTCAATATTCATCACCCCAAGGTCATCACAAAAAATATACAGTGCATACAACAATAGAATTGAGGATAAGAAATAAATCAAATGGTGCAGTTCAGTTCAGAAGCCAAATCAGTGAGTAATCCCAATTGAATGAATGTCTTGAATCGCTAAACAATAATTAAAATTTGACTACATCCATGAGCAATAAACTCAATCCGAAAAATGTAAAATAAAGAAGTACCTTGAATCGAATAGGCACAGGAATTACTAAATAAACAAGGGTTCATCCAGTTAGGATTAGCACTGATATGGTACACGATAATTCAATTAGAAACAAAATGGCAAATACATCATATTATAAATACAGGTTATGGATCTTAGCTGGGTTTTCTGGCGCTTGCATCAGAACTTGGGTGTGGCTTGATGGACTTGACTGAGGCTTGACACGGGGGTGGCTCCGAGTCCGAAGATCAGGGTTCAGGCACACAAACCGAGTTCCGATGATATCACGAACAGGGGAATGGGACAGGTGTGTGGGGAGGCGAACCGGGTCGGCTCCCCAAAGCATGACCTATATGGAAAGTACTCTCTGTATCAGCAGAGCACAATGGTGAGGGTGAGAATGGCTATCATTAGAAACGACTTTAGGGAAAGTACAACGTTCCCAATAGTGTAAACGGGCACTCAATCTGAACAGCCTTCTCACCAGAGGTCTTAATCGCTTTCTGAATTATCGAGGATCAACATATTTGTATACAGAACTAAAAATCTAAAAGCAATATCTCTAACTAAAATATGAAACGCTTAAAAGAATGCTTACAAAAAAAGGAAAGAGGTCAAACTGCATATCTTTTTGGGATGTTCGCCCAGAACACATTTCCAGTGGAATGATACTTTCAGCTAACTATACATTGATCGAAAGTTCACCCAGAACATGATAACCACGGTCAGTACTCCGCACAGTGGTAAATACCATAAAATGCTAATCAAAACATCAGGGAATAATTGACTTGGCCAAAACCCAATTGTGTTGGCCTATAGCGCATTGCGGTAACCTTACTCAAGGTCATCCTGGGGCAAGTTCCATGTGGTTGGTACACACTCGCTGTACACAATTAATAGTCAGCAGGATGTCACGGGACATAACAGAAAAGGAAGGTAATGTGTAGGCCTCTACACACACAATTTGGAAGACAATCAAAATATTGGAAATCTCGTGAACAAGACCAGTTAATTTACGGAAAAACGTGCATGTATGAATTATTGGTCATGTCATACGAATGATCGAAGTTTTAGGCCACGAGGTATCATATAAAAAAGTATGCAACAAGAATATTCAAAGTAATCGGAAATCAACCAAGAGGAAAATATAATTGTACACGGACTGAGAGTATAGTGACCGATTTAAGTGAATACTGCAGTCATAACAGAATGGTAATCGGCAATCACAAATGGATCTTCCAATACTATCGGGAAATCAATGAAATACAAAACCGAACATGATAATTTCGGTCAATAAATAACAGCAAAAGTGACATCGATCAAGAGTCGACCAAATATCAGCAATATAATACAAGTAAATACAGGGTACAAGGCAAAAAAGGTTAATAGCTGAAGGCAAACGAATGCTGACTCAATATACTCATATTGGGGTTGTTCCACCCATCTTGAGATTGTCTCAAACCGAGTCAACATAATTCAAAATACAAAGTGTCCTGCACATAAGTCAATGGTAATAGGAAATACAAACTTCTTTTATACAATGAAAATAGGCTTACCTGTATCAGCAGAGCACAATGGTGAGGGTGAGAATGGCTATCATTAGAAACGACTTTAGGGAAAGTACAACGTTCCTAATAGTGTAAACGGGCACTCAATCTGAACAGCCTTCTCACCAGAGGTCCGAATCGCTTGTGATGAGAAGCCGGCAATCGGGGGGGAACATTATTCTTCGACCACGCGATCTGCCCATTTCGGTGGAACAATCTCATTGGTCAAAATTATGAAACCAGGCAGATATTCCACCTTGGGATGGAGAGTGGCCAATCAGAAAGTTACTGACTACACGTGTTAGACATGGTCATAAAATGGCAGACAGCCATAACAGTTTTAGCCAGTGGCATAAAATGTAGCCATGTTGGCTGGGTTCTCTGGCCACATCCCCATCTGGTCAATTACTTATCTGTGTTGAGACAAAGGGGTCGTCTTAGCCACATATGGACTTGGTCAACTTAGGGGTAAAATCTGCTACTGGGTGCTAATTAAATTTACTGGAACATAGAGGTGGACCATGCTTCGAAATCGTGGGAACTTTTCCTGTCGGACCAAGTGTTAAAATGGCAGTAAGGGGGAATTTTAACAGGGGCTGACAATGCCAAGAATATTCTACAGGTAAACTGTGATTTTTTAACCTCAATTTCTAGCATAGACCTGCTGAGCAGTCTTGTGCGCTAGGACGCCACATCATGGCGTCAGTCTAGGTAAGGGCTCCAGGCGTATATACGCAGATGCTTACCTGGACTTCACGAGCGGTCCCAGCTGCACTGCGCTCTTCGACCAAGACACTGTACAGTTTGTGTTTGGAGACGGTAAATGAGTACTCTTATAAATAATGACAATCACATTTCTGGAGAAAAGAAAGGAAATACTGAAAGGCTAGGAATCGAACCCTCTGCTTAGGAATCGATGAATGACTCCCTTAACCACTCGGCCACTGAGCTGTGAAATATAAGAGCACTTTTTAACAGAGAAGCAACTACGCGACGGCAGTACAATACTTGAACAAGGTTGAATGAACACCATTAAGATTAAGAATCACACCAATGTTCTCACCCCTTCCCATACACGTGGCTTTATAACTGTAGGTTTGAAAATGAGTGGGTGCCACCATGGGCGGCGATCCCGGGGGCATGTCCCCCCCCCCCCCCGCAATATTTTATGAGGAGGGGACGGCTATGGCAGTGCCCCCCCCCCAATATTTTGCCATGGGTCATTGACTTTTACATGCACCAGTGTGCACCAGAACACACAAAGATCAGCACACATTTTCAAACATTTTCCAGGACACCAGAGAAGCCAAATACAACAATTCCGATGACATGTATATCTCTCTAATAGAAATTGAACTGATTGTGCATTCTTCTCCTGGGGGGGGGGGGGGGGGGGGGGGGTGGGGGGTGGGGGACACGGACCTTCGACGGGGGGGGGGGGGGGGGGGGGGTGGCGCGTCCCCTAGTTACACCACTGCGGTTACTTCCTGCATTGTTATTGGTTGTGTTTTTTCCTCCGTTCCCCCCCCCCAACCTTGACGAGAAATCGCCTCCGCTGGGAGCCACTGACGTAAATTCGTGCCGAAAATGATCCTGTGGACCATGGGCGGCGATCCCGGGGGACGGGGGACACGTCCCCCCCCCCCAATATTTTTTGGAGAGGGGACGGCTATGGCAGTGCCCCCCCCCCAATAATTTCCCGCTTGTCATACACATTTTATGGGTCATTGGCTTTTACATGCACCAGAATACACAAAGATCAGCACACATTTTCAATATATTTCCAGGACACACAAGAGACACCGAGTACATGTAATTTTCCCCCGATAACATGTACCGGTATATCTAATAACAGTTGATATGATAGTGCATTCGGGCCCCGCTCTATAGTCCCCCGTCTCATTAGTCCCCCGTCTCATTGGTCCCCCGTCTCATTGGTCCCCCCCCCCCCCCCCTGCGTCTCCCGTCTAATTGGGCCCCCGTCTCATTGGGCCCCCGTCTCATTGGTCCCCCGTCTCATTGGTCCCCCGTCTCATTGGTCCCCCGTCTCATTGGTCCCCCGTCTAATAAATGGATTATATTTAGTCCACAAGGAAAACTGACCAGATAAATTTTAATACATTTTTAAAGCGAACAAAGAAACTGGCAGGAGCGGGATTCGAACCTGCGACCTCCAGAACACCGGTACTGCCAGTTTCTTTGTTCACTTTGAAAATGGATTATATTTAATCAGCTATCTGAAGTATATTTAGTTGTTGACTGCCGTCATCTGACCTTTAGTGACGCCAATCGGTCTTTGTATGATTTCTCTTTCAGTTCATGCAGTTCATGCAGTTCATGCACTAGCTTGGAAATTAATTAATTAATTAATTTATTATTATTTATTAATTAATTAATTAATTAATTAATTTCTGGATGGGCATTGAGAAGAAGGAACTATAAAAGGGGGGGGGGACCAATGAGACGGGGGACCAATGAGACGGGGGACCAATGAGACGGGGGACCAATGAGACGGGGGACCAATGAGACGGGGGACCAATGAGACGGGGGACCAATGAGACGGGGGACCAATGAGACGGGGGACCAATGAGACGGGGGACCAATGAGACGGGGGACTATAGACAATATCCCGTGCATTCTTCCGAAGGAGCATTGGCAAGGGATGGGTATGTAACAGATGAGATAAGCTTTGGACAAAGGAATTAATGGATTGGCTTCATTGTCCATTACTTTATTGGGGGCCAAAACATTAAACATCAATAACATTCAATAAACTCAAGAATAGTTATTTTCCATCAGGAATTGCACCAACCTTAACCATTTTCTAGAAGGACATTCCGTTTACAGAAAAAAAATATCATCCCGCTTTTAAAATAATGAAGAATGTCCTCTGTTTCCCAAAGATGGCAGGTTTCAAAAGATGAAAGAAAGATTCTTAAATTTTCTGCACTCATTTGCTAATAGAAAGTTTGGTCTTTAGAAGCTGTCATTTTTCTACATGACGTATTTTCTTGATAATAAATATGGACCATTGTTTTCACTTCCCTTATGTTTGGAACCCACATAAATGTCCATTGCAGAATGAACCCCGTCTTAAAATGTATCCTTCAAATTATATTCTAAACTACATCAGAGGTTTCATTGTGGCTTGTCAGCAACATGTTTCCCATTTCTGGTGATGTACCGGTAGTGTGTTCTTGCTTGCAAATTATACATGATGAAGAAAGTCCTGCACGACCTGAACTGGCAGATACATATCGACTTTTCATGCTGATCACTTTGGCACTGAGGAGGATGAGGTTGATGCCACATTGTGTTCTGGCTGGTCTTCAGTGACGTTTTGGGGCGGCACTGATGATGGATGTGGGTACAGTTTAAGGGTTGAACCTGTTTTTAGGAAGATCATGACAGCATGGTTAAACCATTATAAATTACACACAAACACGATACATGCATGTTGGCTTGAGTATTCCTACATGTATGATGTTTCTCTGCGATATCAAAGAAATTATTCAGAACGGTTATATATTTTTTGCAGTTGTTGCTGCAAAGGTTGATGCAAATTACCCAACGCTACATGCATTGAAAGTTGACTTCACCCCCAAATAAAACGTAATATTAACAGGCATACAGAAGGGGCAGTTCGACTAAATTGGTCCATTTGAAGGACAACTTGTCTTTTTATGGCTATGCACACTGATCTACTCAAAAGCGTGTTCAAGGACAAGGTCTCAAGTGTCAGCTATATGGCCAGCTACTAGTACTAGGCATGGAGGAAGGAACCTTCCTCCATGTACTAGGCAAGGCCTCAGCGATTAAGGAGTTTTGGCGCCTCGGTTTTTTTCTATTCTTAAAAAAATTGTGTCTCTCTAAAATTACATTTGCGACCTTGGGCAATCTCCTATTTTTCATATTGACCCTATTTCTTTTTTATTTTTAGTTTTGAACAGTTTTTGGGGATGGGAGAAAGTATGAGCTTTCTTACTCGAGTTTTGAGGAGAAACCGTGCAAATTCAGACACTCATGCTGCTGTCATTATGTTTTCCGTGTGTCGCTGCATAGCTTTAATTAAGTGGATTTTCGTTCTCTTACAAGTTATAGTCTGAAACAGGTTCCTTCTCCACAATCCTCGAGCTCAGTCAAGCCTACTTCAAGTTGTTTTGCAGATTATCTGACAATCTTCTTGATGCATTCACATATTCTATCCACTTTTTTCTTCAAACCAATGTAAAAATAATCTTCATGCCCTATTTATTTATCAGCTGCCTTTTCTCAACGTTCGCAACGTTACCCGTATCATCCAATTTCAGCCACATATCAACGCACTTAAACACCTTCCTCCATCTCGCTTAAAAAAATAAGGTTATCTTATCACTTTCCCTGCTGGGAATTGTGTGTCCAGTACACTCCATTGCTGTAAACCGACGAAAAACCCGAAAATCACCACCGAAAAACGACAGTCACGTTGTCCATGGAGGCTGTCATCTTTATTTTAATGAGAGGTCACGTGCGCAATTATTTCGCTCTAATTGGCTGAAGAGGTATTTACGTCACATGAGCCGTCGGTGGCGCAATGTATCATGGGAGTAAAACATGCCGCGTATTTTAAACATTTTAATCGAAATTAGCTAATTAACTGCAGGAATTGGAAACCTCCAACAACCATATTTGGATTCAGCGTGTAAAAATCTATCGAAATTGGCAATTTTTTTCTAGTTCTAAGAGGGGTGCCACTCAAATGCAAGATAATCGGGGACATCTCCTCGCCTAGAATAGACGATAGGGTTCGATGGTCGGACTATCAGACCTTATTTTCATTTTGGACTATCAAACCTTGTGTGCTTTCGGAATAATGAACCTTCGGACTATTAAACCATTCTTTCGTTTCGGACTTTTGAACCTTCGGACTATAAATAACCTTATTCTAAATTAATTCGGACTACCGAACCTTCGGATAAATGAACCTTCGGATTGTCGGCCCTTCGGACCAATGAACCTTCGGACTATTGCATCAAATGTTCGGATTAACGAACCTTATTTTATTTTCGGACTAACGAACCCCCTCTTACGGGGAATTTGTACGTTCGGAATGTCGAACCTTCGGATAAATAAACCTTCGGACAATCGAACCTTCGGACTATCGGGCGGACAGCGTTGACATTGCGTACACCATGCGTACAGGGGGAGGGGGGTCCTAGCCAATGGGTACCGTACGCAACCGACAATTGTTTTTAAATTTATTGTCATGAAATCCCTGTAATATCTCAAATAAATAACTACCAGTACCAGCTTTTGTGCATCGAAAAACAGTTATAACACAGTTCCCTTCACCCCAACCAAAAGTAAATTAGTTTTCCCAGCGCCACCGCCAGCCAACTCCGGCCTATTTTTAGCCCGCAACAAAAAGACTGCTTTATAAACCGGCAGTGTACACCGGAAACGTACAGGTGTACTTGTATCAATTTCACCCGCGTGCTGTCAAAAATCGCTCTTGTACTGAAGGTAAACAAAAGAACAAAATAATTTTCAGGTCCGTTAATAGAAATGTTTGCATTTTTTTCTGTCAACATTTTGTGATTTATTTCAGTCTTTGGATGCGACATGCGAATCATACTACTACAGCAGGTGTACTGTGATGTTTAATTATGCTAAAATAGGGTAGTCTGAGAGTCAACAAGAGATATGGAATGCGTATGCGTACAGGGGGGGGGGGGGGGGGGGGGGGGGGTTGGAGCCACTGCGTATGCCATGCGTACAGGGGGGGGGGGGGGGAGGTGGTAAAAAAGAAGTCGGCATTTCGTGCGTACGTACTTTATGGACGGCCCATTCCTGGGAATAGGGGATAATTAACAAAAAACTATTAATTAACTCTTTAGTCACTGCATTAGCTCCCAAAACGTAATGCATTTGGCAGGTTTTAGCAAAATCACGACCCCCTAGTCCCCGGGCAAGCTGATATACCGCCTCCTATTGCAGTGAAACACTGTCTTGGGAAATGGCCCTATAAAAAGGCCCTGTCTAAACTTAGACGGGATGGTCTAAATGTAGTCCCAACCCTGTACCTAAATATAGCACGGGCCTTAAATGTAGCCCCGTCCCTGTACCTTAATGTAGCCCGTGCTCCAAATGTAGACCCATCCCATGGTACCTCAATGTATTCCAATCTTGTACCTAAATGTAGGCCGAGACCCGTAGCCCCGACCACGTTCCTCCACGCAGCCAGAGTCCTAAATGTAGCCCGGGTCCTACATTAGGCAAAACAAAATTATTGGTTGTCCTCGACCGCCCGCCCCTATTTTTCGGCCCGCAATTTTTTTTTCTTCAATTATATCCCAAAACTCGAATTGATTTCGCTGGTTGATTCGTTCCAATCTCGTTTCCATCTTTATTTTGTTATTTGTAATGCACAAACACGACCCTACCTTTTACTCCAGAGTTTGAAAGTTAATATTCTAGTATCAGTGTGTGACTTCGCACAATGAATATCTCGATGGAAATACACGCGGTACAGAAATACACAAATGCAGCGTGGCCACTCATCAAATTTCAAATTCCCAAGATTCATCCAGTAAAATTCCCAAGAATTCCCAAGGCGATGGGGAAAACACTGTGCAAAGAGCATCGGAATAAGCACTTTGCGCATGTGCAATCAATATTTTCCCCACCAAAATTCCTAAGATCTTTGGGAAAATCCCAAGGAGTGGCCACAGTGCACACATGTATAACACACGAGGCTAAAATGTTATGAAAATCGCAATTTGAGAAATAAGGCTTATGAAAAAATAGAATCTCACAATTTTTCTAATTATATTCTTTAATCACTATATATTTTAATATTTAGTTTGGATATTTTTTTTGTATCTTTACACAAACGATTAATAATGACAACAAAATGCATCAACTGAACGTATATATGCACAGGGGGAAGCCAAGATGGCGTCTTTAATACACGCTCAGCATTCACTACAAACTGGGTGTAAAAGTCTTGTTTGATTGTAGGCCTATGTGCAGTGTGGCTACCACATCGAAACTTCGTGAGGTTTTTGGGTCGAATGTTGAGCCAGCTCAAATACAGCTGAAATACACAAAGGTCGCGATCACTCGCGTCCACCAAAAAGTGGTCCATAGAGTGTCAGCACTGGCAGCCTTAGGGCTACGGTATATGTGTTGTTCGGATGGAGTGAAGGACCCGGCGCGGCAGCCATCGCTGAAGAGGCATCCGTATTACGTATATTAAACTGTTTATCGGCCTAACAACATTTGTGTGTTGTTTTACTTTGTGTATGGTTTGAAGTTGGAGTTCCGGGGAATGTAAAATAGAAAATCCGCCCGCCCCCCACTGGCGAAGGGGTGTGGAGGACAACCAAACATTTTTTGTTGCCTTATAGTCCAAACCATTTCGGGCTACACTTAGGTCCCTAGCTTCAACCCGCTTCGGGGCTACATTTACTACTTGGGCTAAATTTTTAGGTACAGGTTTCTGGTTACATCCCGGGCTCAGGTACAGCGTTGAAGCTACACATTTAGGGCTCGGACTACATTTAGGTACAAGGCGAGAGTTGAGGCTACATGTCGGGAACGGACTACATTTAGGTACAAGTTGGTTTAGGCTACATGTGCATCAAAGTCTTTTATTTGAACCCAGAGCCTGCTTATTTTGTTCAAGTATTCAAGGCCTTCAGATTTGAAATGGAACCGGTGATAGTTGAAGACGAAGCCCAAGCCAGATTTTAGAAACGGCCCATACGTGATCATGGGCGTCGCCAGGATGTTTTAGAGGGTTAAAGCAATCACCAGAAAGCAGCAAAGGGAGAAATCACCAGCCGTGGAAAAATCAAAAGGGGAGGGGGTGCTTGACATCACTCGACGCTATATTCATGACCGCGATACCTAGGGAGTCGCATTTTAGGACCATTCAGCAGGTTTCCAGTGTTAATTAAATACACATTCAATTGAGTACGACATTAACTTCGACCCTCTTTTCTTCTTTATTTATTATTCTCTATATATTTTTTCTCTATTTTTTAAGTACCGCCCCCCTTTCCCCCTCGCGACGCCCATATGTATGCGATATTTCCGAGCATTATCATACACGCCCAAATCAGATGAGGACCCACCCAACCGCTTTAAGAATTATTTTCCGAGGTAAACTTTGGGGAGGGGGGGGGGGAATAATGAGCCCCAAAGTCAAATCCTCGGTGCACCACTCCTATCATACCATCCTATCAGGCATTTATCATTATGCTTGTTTTCGGATCCTCAAGCTGACACCATCATTCAGACCCGATACAGCCATTTGGACAGTTATACGGTGGCACTCGGCGGGAGACATGGAGCTAAACATACAAGAAAAAATCCGGGCACTTCATGACAAGGACAGATCGTTGAAATTCCCTCAACACGGTTATCACATTTCCTTGTTCGCGATGGAGCTGACACTTCTAGGCGCTCTCGACAAATAATTGTTTTTCCCTCTCCGAGCATCATCAGCGCAACGATAATTAACATCAGTGCCAATCAAACGGGGCAGTGTGTTTTGTTACCCGATGCTCATTATAAACGGATTAATGATTGGCGAAATTCGCCTGTATATACGAAAAATCTGTACCACAGATTGTATACTAGTCAACATTATACTGGATTACGGTCCGCAAAATCGACAAATAGACGATTTCATATTAGCTTCGTCTGCACACTTCCGGGTTTAAAGCGAGGCTTTCCCTGATAAAAAAAACCACAAAGTTATATTCAACAAAATAAATGTATGCATGAACAAATCCCAGCATCGGAGCGCACTGTCAACGTACTAAATAGTTAAGTAGACCAAAAAACTTGTTAGGCTTACGCACCGTTAGGCGTATAGGCGAACGTGGCGCTATTCATAAGGCCAAAAAAATTGTTGTTTCCCTCGGCCGACAAATTGGAAAAGAGGGTCAGTCGGTCGGGAATTTTTTTTCGTATTCACGCTCACCGGGCGTGTTTAGGCCTACATATTAAACGAACACCCCGGTTTAACACTTTTTGAGACATAAAGGCTGAGTTATGTTTTTATTGATATGTGTTTTTAAAAACGTCGACCCTGAATCTGTCGATTTCTACGGTCGGTCGGTTTGAGGGCGACACAACAATTTCTTTGTTTGCCTAATGACCAGAATACCATACGTGTGCACGACTACTTGCAATGGACGAATACATTTTTCAAGCGATTTTGTACTTTTTTGTAAATGTTTTTGAATTTTAATAATATTATCCCTTACAGTATGACAAAAAATCTTGACCTCAAACCCAAACGCTGCTCTACTGAATCGGTGCAAAAACACAGCCAACCTAATTAATCCGACTAAAAATTCCAATTCTGAAACAAACAAGTTGAAAATCAGTCTTAGACTGCCGGATGCCGTTTTCCATCGATTTTGTACCATTCTAAATGTCCGGGAAAGTCAATTGATTAAACAAATAGAAATTATCAAACCCTGACCTCCAACCTAAATGCGCTCCGAATAAAACAGTGCAGAAACAGTACGGTAGCCTAAGTCAAATTAAAGACGGATTTTCGCCTTCGGTTAAAAAAAGCTGAAACAAAAAGCTTGACATCGGTCTTAGAGTGGCGGCCGGAATGCCGTTTCATGACGATTTTGTACCATTCTAAATATCCGAACAATTATTTTTTTATTAAACAAATCAAAAGATCAACCTTCGACCTCCAACCTAACTGGTGCCCCGAATACAACGGTGCAGAAACAGTCAGCCCAATTCAAATTTGAGACGGATTTTCGGGTAAAAAATTTAAGAATCTGTCATAAAAAGGCAGAATTCCATTCCCTCAAATGTTGTACCATAAGACAATGTTAGAAGTGCCCCGCCGCGAAGTCCACCCATCTAGCGGGTGCCGCGCGAAGCGCGGCATCCCGCTAGTCGCAACAAAAATCGTCCAGATTCATTGAATGCCAACCCACCCGGGAGCTTTCAATGTACCAGTGTAAGCGATACAGCCTTGTTCCCGCGAGTTCGAGGCTGAAGTTTAATAGCCAGGTGTAGTCTGGTTCCCAGACCAAAATATTCTGACTATTTCTGAATATTAGGTCCGGTAGCCGCCAATGTTACGTGACGAAAATTGGCAGAATTCTGCCAGTTTCCGAAAATGTCCGAGGTTTTCCGAATTTGTTTTCGGTAACATTCGGCTGTTAACGTTGATGTTCGCAATAACAAAATGTCTGTCAGGCCCGTTACAGATCCTGGAATTTGAATTCTCAAATTTATATAAAAACTGAAAAATTAATGTCACACTCTTGCAGTATTTTGCCGACTGGATTTTGCAAGAATATTAAATTTGAATGATCACTGACGTCACTCGGACTAACACAGCACGCCATGATCTATTTTAATAAACCGTGGTAGCTACCTGACCTAAGATTTAGACGTCAGTGAATCTTCAGGTCAGGGAACCAGACTAAGCAAGGTGCTGATCACTAAGCAGTGATATATATCGTAAGAGCTTCAGGAACAAGATCTACTTGTCAAAAATGGCGGAACCAGTAAAGGGTGAACATTTTTAAATAGGCCTACATTGTAGATCAAAAATTGATTTTGTCGCCCAAAAGTTATCATATTGCCCCAAGGATTTGAAAAGAAAGTGACAGATAATAAAGTCAAGCTTCAATTTGGTGCATACACTCTAAAAGCTGTCTTTAGAAATTAAACACAATCTTGCTATAAACAAGTTTAGAAGCTAAACAGTGTCCTATTCCTAAACATCAATGTTCAATGGCTAAACACTATCCGTCAATACGCTAAACATGTTAAGTATGTAAACGTGTTTACAAACTGAAGCAAAAAAGTGTTTAGAAAAGTGTTTAATTGCTAAACACTGTTTTTACAGTGTATAGGCCTAGTTTACTTTGGGGAATTGTGAGTTTTCTCTGTTTTTGTGGTTAGGATAACTACCACTGTACGAAAATTCATTTGGAGGTATGCACTATTATAATAGGCATTTGCAATTACGTACTGTGTATTTCTCTACAAGGCCGGGGGCCGTTAATGAGCTTGGTACCAGAAATTGCCTTGTAAGTTGCAATTACCTTTTATGACAATTTTGCCAATTAGAGGATGTCTGGACTGAATAGAATCATTACGAAATGAGGACAATAGACGTGTTTTATACAGTAACCATGCCGCCATTGCGTGGCGGGCTCGACGGAGGTGTTGCAGGCTCATCGAGCCTAAACTCAATCAAGTCTTCAATGGCCCGGTGTTTATCTTGATATCTTAGGAGTAATTTCCACCGCATCCTCAAATGGAAACATTGCCTTGGAAGTCGAAAAAGGGTTCATTCTGAAATCGGTGTGGTTGGAAAGAGCATTGAAGAATATAATAATGTGCCGTCCCCTGAAAATGCGCCGTTTGTCTGAAAATCATTAACGAAAAACTTTTCGGCATTTCGGCATGTACAACACTACCAATGGGCCCGTATTGCATAGTGACTGCAATTCACGCCACACCTCGTCACAGTTTTCACGAACAGACGAATTTTGCCTCTCCGCACTAAACTAAAGTTACAAGAAAATCAGGTTTTAAGCTGCTCACTTTTTAAATTGAAGATATTACCTGCATTTATACCACATGCTGATTCATTGTTGACACAATGTTAAAGTTCAGTTCTCGGTCTTTCACAAGTCATTGGCAGCTAAGAGATAAGTCAATTAATTACAGAGTTATTAATTGATTAATAAATTTGTCCCTTCGTGAAAACTCAGAAGCGAGAAATGGCCCGTTTTGCCCCATAGAGTGTCATTTGTAACTTCGTGAAAACCTAAAATCCATTTTCTGGCAATTTTACCCCTAATTTTGAACAGGGCAATTACATTGTATCATTATGTCGAAACCGTACAAAGGGCGAATCGAGGGAGAGAGTTGCGACATTAGGGGACCAAGAGGCTGGAACATGCACCAGGAGCCATTTTTATGGAACTACTAAGCACAAAACAATGCTTAATACGAAAAGTCTTCCTTGGTAAAAAACAGGATAATGGACCAACCACATTTTCATGTAACTGTCATTCAGCTGTTTTGCTTAGGACGAAAATCACATGGCGTTTTAAACTAACCTCTTTTAATTAGCAAGACTTTTGTGCTAAGCGAATGTTTGTAGCTCCGCACTGCAAAAACTGTGCTTAGCAATTAAACACTTTTCTAAACACTTTTCTAAACATGTTTAGAGTATTGATATTGATGTTTAGGAATTTGTCACATAATGTTTAGCTTCTAAAACATGTTTACAAACTGATAGCAAGATTGTGTTTATTGCTAAACACAGTTTTTAGAGTGAATGACATTTTCCCCAGTGCAAATGGGAATTTGGTTCATAACCACACGCTCCAGTGTAACATTATAGTACCATCTTTTTGCTAGTCTAAACTTGTCTCAAATCTCTCAAAATCAAGCCACCGAAACAAAAATTACTGGTCACATCGTCCACGATCACCAAGGCAACAAGGCTGGAACCACTTCCTGTCCTCCTATATGTTTTCTCCTCCGTTACCCCGGCAACGACGATTAGGACTAATGCTGCCATCATCTCGAAATAGGCATAAAGATGGATGGACGGATTAGGCATAAAGACGGATGGACGGATTAGGCATAAAGACGGATGGACACAGAAGAGGTTGGATTAGCGATAATCCCCTGTCTCGAGTCATCAATCGCTTGAGATCACCGAGGTTATTCACATTCAGTTCTAGTCAGGGTATTTCTGCGATGTTCGGTAAGATCATCTCCTGGGCAGTGACGTCATATGTCAATAATACGGGTTATCCTTTTTCCTAAGTAGACCTATGCCACTTTTCTGAATAAGGGCGCTATAACGACGTCTTTTTCAGAGCCGTAGATAGAATTGGGAAACTTCTGACTATGGCCAAAGATGGCCGCTCATTATGACATTGTGCAGGCCCTACAGTGGATGGAGCGTGCGGATATTGTTTACCAAATGTCCATGTACACTGATGCCTAGTCCGCCATGTTTGGTCCAATATTTGGGACGGCCCCTCATTTCACAACTCTATATGGTTCTGGTGGCCATTTTAATGTACAAACAGTAGCGATTTCATGTTTATTAATTGAAGTAAATATCCATGTTTACTAGCCATACTTCAATAGAAAAAAGATTGTTATAATTAATTTTTGAAAATAATAGAGCAATATGTAAACTTTCTTCCATACTCCTTAATTAACTCTTGTGTGTGCCCCAAAATCGCGCCTGTACAGCGCCCTCGTTCCCTAAAAAATATGGCTTATCAGCATATTCCTGCACGGGTGACTACACATGAATCAAAGCGCACGGCTGAATGCATGGGGTTTAGGACTCATTTGATTGACGTTGGCGGCGTCATTTAAACATGCATTGTACCACTCGGAAAAATTATGCATATTGCAGCCGCCAAACTAAAAAAAATAATAAAAAACACAAAAAATACAAAACAGTATACATGATTTGCAAACATCCACAAAAATACTGAATAATTACGAAATACCTTACTAGATTGTACCGGTAAGTAAATAGCAGTCTCAAGCATCCTGTGAAATCATGGCACCTGGTGTGCTGTCGTTTTCATACAAGTGGAAATTTATATCGTTTTCCAACGATTGTTGGCCGACAATCGTTGGAAATAGTCTATTCCCCGACCTGATGATTCCCTGACGTCTATAAGTTGCTCCGTTTTGTCTAAAGTATGGTCAGGGAACCAGACTAATGTTTGTAGCTCCATTTGAGAATAAACAAATCATCATGGCCAAAATGTGCACATGTGAATGCAAATATAATTGTCTTCAAATTTAATCATGCTATATAATTAGTGGGTGTTTCCAGACCAGTGTTATATTTTCGGCATCCTCCAATTCTGAATACATCTTAATTCACAAGGCAATACCTAGAACAAACAGACACATAAAATACAAATAGTGGTGATAATAATAGCGAGAAATACACTCCCCGTGATGACGTAAATGAGAATTAGTTGTGTGATTACAAGCCCCTGGTCATTTTGTCCTTGTCTATAAATATCCTCCTCATTCTCCAGGTAATTGTTTCAAGCCGGAAATCGAGCCACACGAGTTTATCAGACCGTTGTTTCTGCGCCTCGAGGCCCTGAAAGGTGCAGGTGGCACAATGATGCCACCTGTCCGTTTGGAACGTTTACGTAAACGCGTCCGCAAGTGGATTCACGTTAATTTCATCAGCATTTATCTATTTCTCAATTTATACAGTGGGACAAATGCCTATTCCAAGCATGGAATAGGCAGGTGTTTGTTGTGTCACTACATAAACATGCCATGCCAGGTTATTTTTCTCCTTCCTATGTTAAATAAAATATGAACACTTCTTTTTATTGGAAAGTGTCTTACGGTTTTCCATGTAAGCCGTATTTAGGGCGTTATGTTAAGGGAATAAATATGTACCGGGCCCGTTTTAAGTGCGTTTAAAACCGCCTTAGGGCCTAGAGGCTGAAATGACCCCAGCCGAAGGCATCGATCAGCGTCCAGTCCCTAAGGCGGTTTTAAACGTACTGGTACTTGTTTACAACCGGCCCTGCACATTATTTATGTCCATTCATAAAATACTTTTTGTATAATTTAGCACAAAAAAACCCTCGAAAATTATAAATCTCCATGATTTTGTGTGTTTAAAATACCCCTTTAGCTATTTATTGATACGTGCCTCACGCGAGTAGTGCTAAAAATTTCCTTATACGGGAATTCGCCGAACAAAATTAGAAGCCATTTTTACGGTGGTGCCGAGCTCGCGTGCAGGCTGCCCGCGTTCTAAAATTTGAGCCGCGTGCGCATTTTGGCAAATTGTAAACACCCTGTTGGTCGAACCTACATCGAGCGCGTGCGTAAAATACGCACGCGAGCGTGGTGCAACCGCAGTAAATGCTTTTAATTTTGGTCGCCGGATTAATTTATAAGTCTATGGGCTCCATGCGCCAACAAAAGAGGGCGCTGTACACATAGCAACCGCACTTCCGTGGGGAGTACGTCGTACGTACGCACTGCGCTCCTCGTTCATTTGATACTCGTATACCATGGAATTGCTTTGTCTGTTTGCCGACTCTCGATAATTGAGTTTTCAATAAGAATATCACAGCGGGAACCAGACACTTAAATTGAAGTCAGGTAAGATGGCGTCGATATTGACCCACAACTCGCCTTTTCTTTCCGCTGAGGGGGTAGTTGTGCACGGAGCTCATAGGCCGGTTTATAGTCGGTCGCGCGATGAAAATCGCCCGACGCTGATGGTCGCTGGACGCTAAGCCATTTTTGTGCAGTTTATAGTCGTCACGCGACGTTTGTAAACACACGCGCAGCATACGCGCAGCGCGTCTGGAATTCGAATGCGACGTGTGACGATCAACGCATCGCCACTGCTGAACGTAAAATTATTTTAGCTGCGATGATTATTAATTATCGGAGTTAGCAGCTTTTTTTAATGTGTTATTAATGTCTGTCCCGGCTGTTTTGATAACAATAAATATTAAGACGCATAAAAAAATATAGGACGTTGTTGCTGTTTATTGATAGTGATATATATTTTTTATGCTGCGTGCCATATTTGCATATTCATCGTTTCTTACCGATCAGGCAATTCTATTGGCCCATTGAAAAAAAGTGAGGTCAGCGACCATGTCAAAGTTCAATTGATTGAACTCTGTAGCGACGTCGCCAGCGTCTTTCAGCGACTAGTCGCTGGTGCTTCCGCGTCAACTATAAACCCTGCGTGAGAGGATCGCGCGTCAATTTTTAGTCGCGGCGACCATCGCGCGACCGACTATAAACCAACCTTAAAGACTAGGGCCCACACGTTAATACGTGAAGAAAACCGTTTCCTAAAATTAGGTATGCTAAATAGAATCCGCGACCCTGTTCCCCAAAGCAGCCCCCACTCTCTTTGTGTTAGCTTAGTTATGCCATCTTTAGATTATTGGGGAGGACGGTACACATCTCACGACAATATTCTTAATAAATGTCTGAAAAGAGCCGCGTGGATAATCCTTAAGTGTGCATTCTTAACTCTTTCAGCCGATATGTTGGGTAGACTTAATTGGATGTCATTTTCTGAAAGAGTTGATTATAAAAAGGCTATTCTTGTCTACAAATGTATAAACAAAATTACTCCTTTGTATATGACAAATCTGTTTACACCACTTATTCAGAATCGTGAAACGAGACAATCCACTGACATGGCGCTGAAGATTCCTTTTGCGAAAAAAGAAAGTTATGCCTCAAGCTTTGATGTAACAGGTAGCCTACAATCACATGGAATAATTTGCATGTACAGTTGAGAACCATGACTTCTCTGACCTCGTTCAAATCTGAACTACGTCAAACGTTCAGTCAGTAATATTTCTGCAAATATGTATTTTTTCGGTGTCTTCACTGAATATACAAATCTAAATCTGTGCTGATCTACGGAGTTTACAAACTTGGTTGCCATAACAATAAGGAGCCGGATGGGAATTTTCCCGTGTTTTCTCCCAAAAGAGTTTTTCGCGATGTTTTCGCCCCTCCCGTAATCAGCGAATATTATAGCCATATATTTTCTTGATGTCACAAAATATTTCCAAATTTGTTGTGTTCACTTAACACACCTCATAATTAGCGATGTTGTTTCACACTGTACATGTAGTTCTAATAGTTGTACAATATTTATGCTAGTTGCTTAACAATTATGCATTAAACAGTGCTGTTATTTAATTTTATACAACACCTGAATAAATCCCAGCCATCCGATTGGTGGATCGTCGATCACGTGCATTGAATTATTCGACCCATCACACGACGCGAACCCGCACCGCCCAAAACGTTCTATCACATGGTTCTATCAAACGGTGCGCGCGCATTGATAGAACCAAAAGAACTTACCTAACTTCACGGTCACTATGGTGGCGCTACAACAGGGCTGTCATTCACACAACATGGCGGCCGAGTTTCCCGAACTGCCGCGGTTTGTTCTCCTAACAGACGACGAAATATTGGAACTCGTAGGCGATGCTGACGCTCCAAATACAAAGAGACAAATCAAATATGCAGTGAAACGATTAGATGAATTTGCACGACACGCAGGAACAACAATTGAAGCTTTAACTGATTCGAAACTCGACAATTTTTGTCGCGGTTTTATGCGAGACTGAGAAGGTAAACGGCACGTTGTAACGTTACACCAAGAAATCCATGCATGCAATCTGTCGGATTTATTCAGGCGTTGTATAAAACAAATAATGAATGTTTTACATTCGTGCAATGGTAAGAATAATTTCATGAGGTGACAGATGGAATGTCCCATTCCACTCGGCTTCGCCTCGTGGAATGGAACATTCAATCTGTCACCTCATGAAATTATTTTTACCACTGCGCACTCATAAACATTCATTATTTGTATAGTATTGTATGTATAATGATTGTACTTGTGTGTATTCATTTGTAATTGTATTGTATGCAGGGCCCCAATGGAAACCAGTTTTAAACTGTTTGGGCATACCCTGGGTAAAGAAATCTAACAAATATATAAATAAATAAACAAACAAACAAACAAACAAACAACGCATGTGCACAATGACATTTTATCCCAAATGACCCGCGTGACCTAACGCGCACGTGTGAACGCATTGCGATGGTCGCACAACGCGCACGTGTTCGCGTTCGCGTTCGCGTAACATGGCGTCGACATTACATCGGCAATTTTGTCCCAAACAACCTTTGACCTTTGAAATACCGAACTGGCTTATTTAACACGTGCGCGTTGTGCGACCACCTTTGCGTTCACACGCGGGTCCTTCGGGATAAAATGTCATTGTGCACATGCGCAGTTGAAATACCGAACTGGATTATTTATTAATTTCTCAAACTAGCTCGGCTTAGACTTTGGCTTCCCGTAATTTTATGTCCCCGGATTTGGCAAGATCTTGGTCACTGTTTTTGCTACATGAACATCAACTTCTTATGTGTTAATCCAGAGCAAGAGCATATTCATTTATTTACGTATTCAAGGCTTCAGATCGGCAATGGGGCTGGGGAATAGTTGGAGACGAAGCCGAAGCACAAGCCGAAAACAGTTTGAGAAATGCCCTAAATACGGCCTCATCGGCTGTATTGCGGTTGCGTATAAAGCCAGTTCGGTATCTCGATGAAGTAGTCCAGGTCAAAGGTTTATTCGGGATAAAATTGCTGACGTAATGTCACGCGATGTTATGCGAACGCCCATTCTGGTTGAATTTAACACGTCCACGTTGTGCGACCACCTTGCGCGTTCATACGCGCGCGTTAGTTATCCCGAATGACCAGGGACCCATGTCATTTAGGAACGGGACACACCTAATTTCTACGTCACTTTACATCAGTCTTTCTGCGTGGGACATAAAAAATCAAATAGAGTGAACGGTGTATAAGGTAAATGTTTCTTTCCCTCAAAAATTGTTTTCGTCAATAATTCGTTAGTAGTGGGAAATCCATAATGTTGAAATTTTAGGTCAGAGCACGGACGTAGCAGCTTTAAATGACAACGCTCAGACTGTTCTTGTTTGAACCCTTCATATTGCGTGGGCAAAAAAGCGAAGGCTTGTATATATGTTTACAATCCACAGAGTCCAAAATGACGCGATCCCTTAAAATTAATATCCATGGACTCGAAATCATTGAGAGTTTTTTTAACACACCAGAGTACCTTTTAGAAGGAAACACAAACGTGATCTAAGTGCCTGTTTTCGTTGGAAAATCAAAACATTGAAGTTACAACCTAGAAGTGCAACAAAAGAGGTGGAAATTCATAGTAACATGGAAAGAAAGCCGTGTACATCATCAAAATCATATTACATGACTATTAGATAATCGTCCTGGGCCGTGAACTTTGGAGAGATATACCGTACCCTGTGGAGACATGAAAACAATAGAGACAAAGGGACTGAATAGGTCTCCACAGGGCAATTCTATGGGTTAGGTTGTCTCCACAAGGAATTTTGTGTACAAAGTCTATGGGGGTTTGCTTAAGTACAGGGACAAAGGGGAGAACAATGCCATGTCTCCACAGGGATGCAAAAACGCGGATGTTGGTATCCAAACAGTGTAACTTTCTATTTGCGCACAAACAAATTTCCGGGTAGCATTTTATGCAAATATTATAAATTTGCAGATTGTTAATGGTTAAATTGATCATCTAAATTGAAGTTCAAAACATGAATATTCAAGATTAACCATTTAATGTAGATGACAGCACATTTTCATTGTCAGACATGATAATAACTACTTGGTCAGTGTTCCTCACCATTTTCATTTCTCGGAGATCAACAATTACTTTTGATGTAATAATGCGTAATTTAAAACTACGTGAGCTTTGCCCCAGCCTTCATCGGACGAATCCCGTTGACGGCGTAAACGGCTGCGGACCCAAGCAACACTGCCACACATGCGACGCGTAAATGACAGCAATGGAATTCCATACTAATTCACAATGCTGATGTTTTTGTATTTAACCCAAATGACTCACCAGTGACCACTATACAGTCTGCACATTTTTAGTTGACACGTTGACGCGGCCATGTACCTACAAAAGGCAAGTTTATTAGTGCCAGCTCAGTCATAAACCCCACAGTCAACCATTCTTATTGCTTTGAATTAAAGCGAGAGGCAGTCTGGTGTACGTGGGTTGAAACATTAGTAGCTCAATGGAAATGGTAATCGAGTCCGCAGTAAGGTGAAGCACAGGTACACGACGTTAATGAATTCCGAGAAAATAATCATTGAGCCGTTGGCGAGAATTTGTTATACCTTAGTATAGGACAAAGACATATTGCGCTTGGACCAACGTAATTTTTAATACCTGGGAGTATGAATGAAGAGCATTTGAAATTTTCTATCGAGGATTACTGAAATTTCTGGGAAAATACATTTTAGTGTGTGGTGTATAAAGCAGGCCTGAAAAGTGAGTGAACTGCATTCAATGTACTAAACATATTCGTTTGTTTGTTTGTTGGGACGTTGGGGTATTGGGGTGTTTATTGGGGTGTTTTAGTTGGTTTCATTTTCATCCGTACTGAAAACTGATACAAAGAAGTAATATATACATTTAAAGTGCATGCATCAATTATCAGTAGGTAAATAACAAATACAGTTTTGGGACACCCGAAAGGAAGACTAAGCCTTCTGTAAAAAGAACATCTAAGACTGTTGTCAGTTACATACCGGTAACATTCAATCTTATTTTCCTTTTTCATAATAGAAAGTAAAAGAAATATCACATACTTTTAAATAACATAATTTTAAATGAAGTGTTTGATCCAGCTCCAGAAAGTTAACATGAACCAAAACCGCCATATGGCCTACTCGATATAAAAACTGTCCTTTTCATAGTTTTTGTTGCACATCCTTCCTAATAGCATAATCTAAATGGTGATTGCAGTACAAATAGATTAGTTTCCTACACCAATCTGGTAAATTTGTTTACGTTGACGGGAAGCATCAGCAGTAAGAATTATGACACAATCTCAGGCCGACCCCCAAAACGCCTACTTGAATTACCTCGCCAGCCTCATGTTGGATTTATGAATCTTAAAAAACGGACTGACTACTGCTGCTAATTGGTGGCAATATTCCCCAGGGTGGCCGGTTATATGGACACCATTAGCGCTTATCCCAGACACAGGGAAAGTGCCCGGAGTTAATATCAACGGGAGCTTTAGTGGCGCTTGCTGACTCTTTATGCGATATATACGCACTGACAGATCAGCGGACCTAGCGTGGATAGCAAAGGAGCTGATAAAATATCCGGATGTAGGCCTAAATGCTTGGCTAGCGTAGATAGCAAAGGTGCTGATGAACTCTCCAGGTGTCAATACTATGATCTTTTCACTGTGGTATTATTAGGCCTATTTTTCAATAAAGTCACTCTGAGTTCATTACTAAACAATCCTTCCCAGGTGAACTTGAAGCTCGCAAGATATAAAGCTGAGGCCAAGGGCAGTGGTGCAATTATGAGGAGGGTGCGAGGACCAAATATCGGTATTTCCCAAGTTTTTGGCCATTTTGGTCAAGCTAGTTTTAATGTAAAGCTGTACAAGTGTTCCAGTCGGAGATGACCGTTCCAGTAAGATTCAGAAATTATTACAGAAAAGAAAGAAGGAAATATGAAAGAGAAACTAAACCCATAATCTTGTAAACGAGGGGATCTATACACCGAAACTTGTTTTGTGTTGTCGCATGGGGGCGCTCGACGGGAAAAGTGTCTTTCTGAACGAATTATTGATTTTCGCAATGTATTCCCTACCTTTAAAAATACGCGCATATGACAAATTTAAATGTCCCACATCATAAAGTAGGCGCAATACGACAACATTCCGCTAGTCTTATAAGAATAAAAATCGTTCCTTTAATTTAAAGAACAGAAAAGCGAAAGGATTCAACTCCATATCCATGGTCAAGCAAGCAAGCCAATTTCAGTGGTAAATAACATTTGAAAAAGTTCAGAAAATAATTCTTCTTGTGCAGAGATTTATAACGACCACATTTATTCACATTACGGCCTCTGTTAGAAGAGTGAATTACAAAATACAATTTCATTTGTATAGGCCTACGTAAACATTAACATTTCCCTTCTGACAACTATGAAGAGTACCTGTCGTGGGCGTTTTTCTCCCTGCACAACCAAGGTATACGCCGTAAGCGCACTCTGTCTACTTTAGCGGCTAGGCATTTAGACTAGTTCCCGCCGGCCGACCGGTAGCTGGTACGGATTTGCTGTTTCTGATTGGCCCTCGTGCGCGCAAGCGTTGTAGTAATTTCCTGTTTTTAAAGAGCTTGATAATGTTTTTATTGTCATAAATGGGTTTTCTGGGAACATCGCAATGTATTCTGTGTGACAACCTAATTAGCATACACCTGCAGGAATTTCTCCGGGTGTGTTAATATTACCCTCTACCTCTCGCAACATGCGAAGTTAGAATGACAATGGAGGGACAGAGAGCAAGTCTACGAAGAATTCTCCAGGTGAAATTAGTCAAGGACCTTTCTAGCGGCAAGCGCTTCATTCCGCACTCATAGCGAGGTTATCGAGAAGTCAATGGAACTTTCAATGTTTGTAGGTACACTGTAAAACAAATATCCGTTATTTTACATCAAAAGTGATGGCAGCAGCGTCGCCAGACCTTTTGCCGTTTCTTAATTTTTACATCACATGCTGTAGATTATTTTTGAAGATTTGCGTAAAATAATTGGAAACTTCATTTGTAAAATTACTTTAATTCGTCTGTAAAAAAGAAATATGTACTGAGTTGCCAGAAAGTAGCCTAACTGCAAATTTACAGTAATGAATGAAGTGAAAAACAGCCTTATTGGAAGTAACTTATTACATATTACAATGCACAAGGGAAACTGACTAGGTAAATTTGAATACATTTTCAAAGTGAACAAAGAAAACTGGCAGGATTTGAACCTGCGACCTCCGGAATACCGTACCGGCGCTCTATCAACTGGGCTATCTTGCCCTAAGTTGGCAGTCTCCCAAATTGTCAGTATCTTTGTTCGGGTGGGCGCTAGTTCAAATCCATTATGTCTGAGAAAAGTTCAGTAGACCACGTTTTCGTGAATTTTTACTAACGATCCAACCAACCAACAACCACACAACCATTCAGCCAAAGATCAGCCAGCGCAATACGTAATTAATAGGCTCCGTTGAACCGTGCTATAGTATGGAACGCCAAATAACAAAATTATGCTACTGAGTCGCTTATTTTGATGATGTTGTCAATCCATCATGTGATGTTGTAAATACAACTTCGGGCGGAATTGAAATCTGTACCTGTTTCACTGCACATTTCTGCTCATCGTGATAATCCACTGAGCTTCAAATCCGTGCAAACTATGTCATGGGGTAAAGTGAGCTCAGCCTTTGTTAATGGAAAGGGGAACATCCCCGATAAATCATGGACTGAACGACGCCCGCGTGCGATCTCACTGAAATGACAGCCCAGTGTCCCTTTTTAGTGGTATCTATGCATTGGCGTATTAAACAAAGTGGAATGTACCCCCTACCAGTCGAGGCCTGTCCCCCTCCCTCCCCCTTGAAATCGAAGTTGTGCTGTAAACAATTAAGTTAATTGTTTTTCACCGTGTTGTGCTCAGCGAGAAAAACACGTAGTGCTACACTTCTGGTGACCCATGCAAATGTGACCGTTATCGTACGAAAATTAGTCTCTTTTTAAACATTTTTGATTATTTGTATGCATACGAAAGAGCCTCACTTTGATATATCACTCGTTTGATACCTAATGAATAGAAGCATTCTTGGTAAAAACTTCCAAAGTTCCTATTTATTTCCAGTGTGTGTATATATATATATATATACATAATTATAGAGTTTAGTCACGTGTAAAGGTAGTGTACATGATTGGTCATTGTTGCAATTTTCAGAAATGGGCGAATTTGGGGGTTAGTATTTTATACGAAATATCGTTCCACTGACCTGTTTTTCGCGTTGTTGGATGGCGAAAAAAAACGAGAGAAAAACGGCGCTCGTTTTCAACCGTCGGGCAGATAATAGCCTTTAGTCAAGGCGTGCGTGGCTACCTGGACACGTGACGCGCCCCGAATGCCAGCATGTCTGGGGCGCGCCACTCGTCCGGCCGGGTAGCCACGCGCGCCTTGACTAAAGGCTACAGGGCAGTTTGAAAAACGTTGGAAAACGATATAAATTTCCACTTTTCTTGACAACGACAGCACACCTGGTGCCATCATTTCACAGGATGATTGAGACTACTATTAACCGTACAGTCTAGTAAGGTTATTCGTAATAATTCATTAAAAAAATTGGAGGATTACCAATCATGTACACTACATTTAAATGCCTCTACCTCGAAGGCAGATTAAGCGACTTCTGACTCATTTCTTGGTCAGGGGCGTAGCCAGGGGGCGTGGGAGGCGCACGCCCCCCCCCCCCCTCCCCATAACAAAATGTCGCCCCAGTCCTCCCCCCCCCCCACTGAAAATTTCGCAAACGGAGAAAACAATAGTATTATTAAGAAAAATTCTGTGAGCCCCCCCCCCCCCCCCACTGTAACATCCATCTACCCACTCTTCCCCTATGGAGAGAGCCCTGGCTATGCCGCTGTTCTTGGTTCGGATCACAAACTGATCAAAGTCACGCCACAGCGGCACACTACTGACTGTATGTAGCGCACTCAACAGGTTGATAAGTGAGATGCCAGTACAGTCACGGGTAGAATATTGACGGCAGTTGTCCGTGCTCCTTGCTTACCATTCTATACCAGATCAGTAACGTGGAGCAATTTTCGACATTAGAGTCCCACACTGGACACGAAATGTTTACAGGTATTAATGAACACAAAAGAGAAGGCAACCATTGCCCATCTTCAGCGGCGTAGCCAGGGCTCTCTCCACACTATACTATCATGTTCTAGTTTGCGAAATTTACAGTGGGGGGCGACGGGGGGGGGGGGGACACGATTTTTTAATGGGGCGTGTGGGTGCGTCCCCCCCACCCCCAGCTACGCCGAAGCCTATACTAAGAAACTATCCTTGAGTCCATTGTTTTCGCAAAGTAAATTGTTCTTTTCCTTGCGTCCATTTTTAGGCTGACCGCAATTCATGATAACTGCGTCCTTTGTTAGTTGAGGACCATTTAAGAAAGAAATATGATTGGTTTTAATTAAATGTTACTTGTGGAATTTCAATTTTCACTTTTATCTGTCGATTGAATATTTTATTTGTTAATATAAAGGGCTTCTTCGAAAGGCAGTTTTGTTATCAACTGAATAGAACAACCCTCTTTAACGATTACATTAGATAATAAATACATAAATAAGTATATAAAAAAAAAATAAAAAAAATAAAAACTTTTTTTTTTAAATGGTCACGCAAATCTTCAATTCAAAACACGAGGGCATTACCGCAAAAATAGTTTAGGTCACCATGTAGTTCTAAGCGAGGTAATCATAGTAATATGTTTTTCCCGTGACACAATGAATGCACCAACTCAATCCTCAGCTTAAAACTTGAAGCAAAAAACAAACAAACAAACAAACAAACAAAAAACCACGCGGTTCCAACGTGGCACACGTAGGATTTGTCGGGGGGAGCACACCATTATTTTTCTATTTTTTTGGAAACGGTTTCTTAAAAAGTCGCCCAGAAAAGTTTGCCCGGAAAATCATTTTAAAATACCTCGGCGTAGGGCTCTGACATTCTTGGCATTTTTTCCCAACAAGGATTATAATATTCCCAGTTATTAATTCAGGTAAACTAACTAATGAAGTGCAAGACTGAACAAAGTAAATAATAATAAATTAAACAATAATAACACCCTTGTGTGCGCCACGGATCATATCGATACATGACGTTATTGGTATACTTCAGCTGAATTATGATGGTCGAAAAGAGTATTTCATAGCAAAAACAAGCTCTTCAAAATAGGTTTTACTGAACCTTACTAAATGTCTCCAAAGAAAATAAATCTGAAACAACAATCCAGGAGGCTACTTTTGGTGACGCGTTTTGCTTTCAATGGTGCTCAAGATGTTTGGATATAAATTAAAGCAGATGTCTGTTGCGGAAATGAAAATCAACTTTTCGGAACGCTTTTTTTCTCGATGCGAAGCACTGTTGCATGATAAATAAGGTAGAAACAAAGTATCGGAATTTAAAGAAAAAACATTATCTTCTACATTTTTCAATGCATATACTGAAATAACATTACATCAAACGATCTTTCTTTAATATTGATTAAACATAATGGAATTCCCTGGACTGTTCTGTTTCTCTAAGACGTTTCATGCTATTTGTTGACACAATGAGGGCGTTGTTGCTATGATGCCACGCAAGGTACTCACTATATAGTTTAGGCAGTAACAGTACAAAAAATGAAAGCAAATTTTAGCTTATTACAGCTGTATGAATACTAATTTTGTTTATTGATATGCTGCCAGGAACCAAGAAAAGAGGAAGCATAACATGTCAGAAAATGTTAGCAACTTCCATGCACAAATCAGTTTAATTTGATACTGAAGCTACAAATCCAACAGATTGCCATAAAACAACCTTAGAATTGCACCCCCCCCCCCCCCTAATAAAACAAAAAAGGGGTTGGTAGTGCTGCTAAATTGGACAAACAGGTGCTCAGTGTTCCTTTAAGTTTTGAAAAATATATTTCGGGGCCATGAGATGTTTGTATCGAGATTTTAACCTGGCACATATTTCTCGTTTGCTTCCACTTCTTACCCTTCGGCCCATCCCAGGACATTTACTGCTGCTTCATACTTTCCCTTTAAGTCTACGGAGATATAGGAATATCTCTAGTGGCCACTCGAACAATTCTATTGCAGGTGCATATTACAACAACCCAGTCATAAGAGCAATTTTAAACTTAAAATAAACACTGCATTCAATACATGGCCCCGAGGTATGTGCAATGGTTGAATATGAGCTCACTGCAGGCCCATCATATCACTAATCACTTGACTGTGAAAAGTTCATCGAATCTAAATGTGACCCAACCCAACAAAAAGAGTCACATGTCGCCAGGGCTATTTTGAGTACAGGCCCTTAAACATAACTTATAGACGAATACCGATCTGCGCACTTCCGGGTTTGAAAGCGAGTATCTCATCGCTAAGTGAACAACTTACTATACTGGAACACTGACCTGTTCAAAGTTTTGTGTGCATAGATGTTGGAAAAACCATGACAAACAGATTTTTAAAAATATGTTCAAGTAGTCTGGTTCCCTGACCATACCTTAGACAAAATGGAGCAATTTATAGACTTCAGGAAATTATCAGGTCTGGGAACTAAAATATTTCCAACGATTGTCGGCCGAAAATCGTTGGAAAACGATATAAATTTCCACTTTTCTTGAAAACGACAGCACACCAGGTGCCATGATTTCACAAAATACTTGAGACTATTTAGGGGCCGTCCATAAAGTACGTACGCACAAAGGGGGGGGGGGGGGGGGGGGGGGTTGTTGACATTGCGTACACCATGCGTACAGGGGGAGGGGGGGGGGGGTCCTAGTCAATGCGTACCGTACGCAAACCGAAAATTTGCTTTTAATTAATTGTCATGAAATCAATGTACTATCTCATATAAATAACTAACAGGACCAGCTTTTGTGCATCGAAACCAGTTATAACACAATACCCTTAACCCCAACCAAAAGTAAATTTATCTTCCCAGCGCCATCTCCAGCCAACTCCGGCCTATTTTTAGACCGCAACAAAAATACTGCTTTATAAACCGGCATTGTACACCAGAAACGTACAGGTGTATCAAATGACCCGCGTACTGGAGGTAAACAAAAGAACAAAAAAAGATGTACGTCTGCCTCGTATATCATCTGCCTTTTGTTCAAACACATATTTTCGTGAAAAGCGTTAATCACTATCTCAAACAACCACTCATAAAACGTCAAGAGCAAACTATGCAAAAAATAGTGTATCAGGAAATTTTTTTCCTTTTTTGGTTTATGTCATCATTGACTGCTGTTTTGGTTTAAAATATATCACTGTTCAATCATTTCCAGGTCCGTTAATAAACATGTTTGCATTTGTTTTCCTGTCAACATTTTTGTGATTTATTTCAGTCTTTGGATGCGACATGCGAATCATACTACTACAGCAGGTATACTGTGACGTTTAATGATGCTAGAATAGGGTAGTCTGAGAAGTCAAAATGTGGAATGCGTATGCGTACAGGGGGGGAGGGGGGAGTTGGAGCCACTGCGTATGCCATGCGTACAGGGGGGAGGGGGATTTAAAAAGTCGGCATTTCGTGCGTACGTACTTTATGGACAGCCCCTAACTAGTGGTTGGTTCGTGACGTACGTAGCGCATGAGCACTGAAGTTGAAGTGCGAACGACTCTAGTCGAACTATTGTCATGTCAACGCGACCATGAGAAACTGGCGGTGGCCAGTTTGTTTACGTTTTTGGACGAGTTCATAGATGAAAGCGACAAGGATGACATTTGCTCAGTATATCAACATATCTCAGAAGTGGTAATGTGTGCCGCGATCTCGGACTTGAAATCAAGTCTACTAAGACGATTGTGGACGAACAGTAGTAGGCCCTGCCCAAAATGTAATATTTCAAAGAAAGACAAAGTAACAAAAAAGGCAATATTCTGAACATGAAATGATCGTTTACTGCTGCTGAATATTTACTTTTGTTTTTCCGCCCATTCTTCTGATAACTGGTCCTCTCTGCACTGTGCTATTAAAAACGGCTATTGGTAACCGGCGATGCGACCAACCTCGGTAGGCTGGTCGCGAATCGTCGACTAGACTAGTCCAACCATCGTCGACTAGCGTGCGTTCGATCAGAGTTAGTCGAACTATGGTTAAAGGGACACATTTCCTTCAAATGTCATGAAATTTTGCTGTTTAGAAATGTTCCTTATCTTTTATAAGAGTTGTTCATGCAAAAAAACACGTATAATGTGTTGTAATTAGTGAGTAGTGATTACAAAACAAAACATTGGCCTCTAACCCCCGACATCTGACCCGCGAAACAGACTTATTTCCAGTAGTAAATACCACCGTCTAAATAATGCGCAAAATACGATGTAAGAGTCTTTAGGCTGGCGCCGCAGCCAGTGACCTTGTAAACCTATCAGATGATCGCCAGGTACCATTCTCTGGCCTCGCGACACATATCGCCAGTGCTGCGCGCCGTGCCACAGTACATCAAAATGGATCAACAGAACGTACTTCAACCAGCTGCGACTGGAAATACGACTAGTGAACACGGTCCGCCATTTTGTGAAGTCAAAAATTTGGTTCTACAAAATGGCGGACCGTTATTTGTCACGAAATTAAACATAAACCACGCAATTTGAAGGGATAGTTATGTGAATCTGTATATTCTACTTTTAAAAAAGCTTCCCAACCATATCCATTTAAGTTTTATAGCCCAAATCGCAAAATCCAAAGCAATGTGTCCATTTAACTATAGTCCTTGATCGAATTGCTCCATGTGGCGGCCTTTCATTGGCCAGCGATCGGGGTTTTGCGACAGTGCGCCCGGCTACAGATCAACAAAACATTTCTGGTGCGCCACAGAACTCGCACGCCTCATTCATTCCGGGAAGAGCACGGATTGCAACGAATAAACATGTACATTCTGTAACAGTAAATTACAAAGGATTAGATTGGAAAGAACAAGCAAGAACAGCAAGAATGTGGCTGTGTTTTGCTGTGGCGATCATCGTGGCGCCTACTCTTGGTGAGTGCTCTATCATTTCCGTTACAATGAAAACCGATGATGTAAAGGAGAGAAACTTAAGCCTTTTTCAAGGCCGCATAAATTTTCTCTCTATTTTTGTCATTTCTTCGAAAACAAAGATTAAGAATTTTCTACAGAATTGGGGGGAAATGAAATACCTCCCTGACGATTTGTTGCACGTTTTCAATCGATTTGGTGACCTCATCTTTCGCGGAAGGAATCTTGATTAAGTCGGAAAATATGTGACCCGCTCCGGAAAAAGGTATATTATGTTGCAAAATATGAAAAATTAGTTGTATTTATGTTTGGAAAGCCCACAATGTAGGCTTTCATTTGGTACACGATAGAGCTCCAAAGCCCTTTCCGTTCTGGAGATATTGCGTTTTTGCATATTAATTAGTTCTATGGAGTTAAAATTGCACAACAGAAAAAACACTGCAATGGAACAATGCCCTCTAAAAAGGTTATTTTTTCACTCTATTCACTGAAATCAACATTGTTGTGCACCAAACCTGAAACTTTAGATGTTTAAGATGTCATTAAAGACAAAAAACAAAAAATGAATTTTGAGAAAAATTTCACCCTCTCAACGTTGAAAGGGCCATTACACGTAAATGAATAGCGCGACTTATATCACCTTTTTCTGGAGCGGGTCACATATATACTACGGGCAGGATCTTAAAATATAAGTAAATATACCCCTCCAAAACAAACCCCCCAAAACAACACACACTCACACAAAAACACGAAACAACGCCTTTCTTTTTGACAAAGGAACGTCGCTAAGCGTTTTTGTTTGGTGTCCCCGGCCATTTTCAAACACTTGACTTTTTGTTTCGATTTTTTCAGATTTTACTTTGTTTTTAAAACCAAAATCCGATCGTCTTATTTTCTTAATTCTTTATTCTTTCTTAATTTTTCTTCTTTATGTCTTATGGTGTAATGAAAAGCATTCAATTTCGTACTGCCATTTTGTACCGCCAGTGGTGTCCGGGCCCGCAAGGGTATAGATTTGAAAACACCACCCCCTTTACCGCTATTCAAAACATTTTCACAGGCGTTAAAAATGGACCACTTTTCGAGAAGGAACCCCGATTCAAACCCTATAACCAGGACCTCTAACCTACGATCTAAAACACATTTGTTGAATATAATATGTATGATTAATATGATACGATGGCAACCAATCCAACTGGTTGGACACACATCTGATTTAACCAATACATTGCTTGCTTCAACTTATCGGTGTTTAGAGTGTGGATAGGCTAAGGAGTATAAAGCCTACCGCTGATTTCAGACTTTCTTAAAGGCAGTGTACACTGTTAAAACGCTGTTTAAAAAGTTGTTTAAACAAGTTAAACAACCAGGTTGTTCATGTGCCCTGCTTAAACAACTTTATTGGTTGTTTAAGCAGGGCACATGAACAACCCGGGTTGTTTAAAAAGTTTAAACAGCGTTTTAACAGTGTACATGATTGGTCATTGTTGCAATTTCAGGAATGGGCGGATTTGGGGGTTAGTATATTATAGGAAATATCGTTCCACTGACCTGTTCAAAGTTTTGCGTTGTTGGATGGCGGAAAAAAACGAGAGAAAAACGGCGCTCGTTTTTAACCGTCGGGCGGATGATAGCCTATTAGTCAAGGCGCGCGTGGCTATCTGGGCGCGTGACGCGCCCCCGAATGCCAACATGTCCGGGGCGCGCCACTCCTCCGGGTAGCCACGCGCGCCTTGACTAAAGGCTAAGGGCAGATTTCCAACGATTTCCAGCTGGAAATCGTTGGAAAACGATATATATTTCCACTTTTCTTGACAACGACAGCACACCTGGTGCCATAATTTCACAGATGATTGAGACTACTATTAACTTACAGTCTAGTTAAGGTATTTCGTAATAATTCAGTAAAACAAAAATTGGAGGGTTACCAATCGTGTACACTAGGGGCCGTCCATAAAGTACGTATGTACGAAATTCCGACTTTTTTGACCACCCCCCTCCCCCCCTGTACGCATGGCATACCGCAGTGGCTCCCAAACCCCCCCTGTACGCATACGCATTCCATATCTCTTTTTGACTTCTCAGACTACCCTCTATTCTAGCATCATTAAACAATCACAGTACACCTGCTGTAGTAGTGTGATTCGCATGTCGCATCCAAAGACTGAAATACATCACAAAAATGTTGACAGAAAAAAAAAATGCGACGGGGGGACCAATGAGACGGGGGGGGGGGGACCAATGAGACGGGAGGGGGGGGGACAAATGAGACGGAGGGGGGGGACCAATGAGACGGGGGGGGGGGGGACCAATGAGACGGGGGGGACCATGAGACGGGGGGGGACCAATGAGACGGGGGGGGGACCAATGAGACG